>CACVCL010031240.1:0-34306 GCA_902729485.2 Mus minutoides
GGGTATGGAGTAGGGTGGTGGAGGTGGCATAAAGGGACCTAGGTGTGAGCAGATGCAGGTTAGGTGGGTCCTGGTACAAACCTAGAGCTTGGTTGAGGTGAAGGAGGAAATGATCGGACAAGTCCAGAACATGGGATGTAGGACTCTGTGGAACCTTAGCAGTCCTCATTTGGTGCTACTGTTTCAGAAGGTTTAGAAGATGCAATCTTGATTGAGGTAAGTTCTTCCCTGGGGTTGGCGGCCTCTGAAAGTTTTATAGCTTTGGCCTAATTCCAGTTTGCTCTCTTTCCTTTATGTTTGTGGCTGAGATGTTATTTCTCGGCTTCCTGCTTCTTCCATGCTGCTATGGTTTCTTGCCATAACACACTCATCACTCTGGAACCATAGCTTAAATAAACTCTTTTATTAGTTGCTTAGTAATGGTATTTATCACAGTAACAGGAAAGTAACTTAGATAGTCCCTAACTGCTCAGGAGCCCTAAACCCAAACACATTGTTTCCACCCATTGTTGGGGTCTAGGAGTCACCTCACAAAGCACATGAGCACTGATCTCAGTCAGACAGGGAGAGTTTATATGCCTCAGGACCGACCAAGGGTTACAGATCCAGACTGGAGAGCTGTTTGTAATCACGAATTAAGATCCTACAAGGTTGTTTTGTTTTGTTTTGTTTTTGTTTTGTTTTGTTTTTGTTTTTTCGAGACAGGGTTACTCTGTGTAGCTCTGGCTGTTCTGGAACACACTCTGTAGACCAGGCTGGCCTTGAACTCAGAAATTCGTCTGCCTCTGCCTAACCAAGTGTTGGGATCTTAGCTGTCCATACTTAAAGTCTTACAGCATCCTCCCTTAAAGTATTATTGTAAGGCAGAAATAAATAAAATATATAAATGGAAAACTTTCCTGAATAACTTAGATCTAAGCTGCCAACCTGTTGCCCCTCTATCCTTCAATATACATTTCCTACATCAAAGTTGTAGCTGTACTTAACCCTGCAAAAAAAGTTCAAAATCAGGACATTGGTACAAGTGTGATTGACATTTACTCTTTAGATTCTTTTAGGAGTTGTATTTATAAACATTTTTATATATTAGTTACTTTAAGCATCACATGTCTATTTGGATTTTTCTAATGTTTTCTCATGATTAGATTTGTTGGTGTTCAGGAATTGCCACACCAACCATATGGATTACTGATCTCAGTTAAGTAAAAATAGTTTATTGAGGAGAGACTGAAGGAAAGGCCATCCAGAGACTGACCCACTTGGGGAATCCATCCCATATACAGACACCAAACCCAGACACTATTGTGGATGCCAAGAAGTTCTTGCTGATAGGAGCCTGATATAGCTGTTTCCTGAGAGGCTCTTTCAAAGCCTGGCAAATACAGAGGCAGGTGCTTGCGGCCAACCATTGAACTGAGCATGGGGTCTCCAATGGAAGAGTTTCCCTGGAAACACAGCTTTAAGTTAGCCTCAAATTCCATGTTCCAATGTGGAAGCGGTTTTATACAGTTTTTATAGTACCGAATGTCCTAAATCAAGGTGCTTAAAGTACATTGATGAGCACACCAGAGAGGTAGGCACAAAGAGGTGGGAGAAGATTCCTTATAGGCTCAAGATGTCTTCTTATGGCATTCTTGGCTTTGGGTTGGTAGAAACTAGTTGCAAATGTTCTAAGAGGTTTTTATCTATTGTCACAAGATAGTACTTCTAAGATGGGCAAGGAATAACAGTTCTAGAGGGCCAGAACTAACCAGTCTCTAGACCTGCAGCGTTCCAACGTCTCCACAGTACTGGGATTCTAATACACCAGTCAGACTCTGTGGACAGTTTCCATTCACCACCAAGTAAAATAAAGTAAAAAGTAAAATTTTAGAACAAACACTGTAAATACTATTGTTCTTCATGAAAACTTTCCTCATAATAGCTTTAGTGTCTATTCATTCATAGTTCTTCCTGAGTTGTTTATTATTGTGATAGTTATAGAATGATAGTTTTTGCTTCCATTACTCTTTTTTTTTTTAAAGATGTATTTATTTTATGTATGTGAATATACTGTTGCTGTCTTCAGACACAGCAGACGAGGGCATCATATCCCATTACAGATGGTTATGAGCCACCATGTGGTTGCTGGAAATTGAACTCAGGACCTCTGGAAGAGCAGTCAGTGCTCTTAACTGCTGAGCAGTCTCTCCAGCCCACTTCCATTACTCTTTTTACTTGATTTGACATTCTTCTAGAAGAAATAACTTTCCTTTTCCATCCCATAGAAACTTAAGAGATCTCATGTTTTCAAGGACTTGGATTATGAGGCTTGGCTTGTCGCAGGTTTGGCTTGTGTCTAAGGTGGAAGGACTAAGTTTTAATACCACAAAATGGTCAGTCTCTTAAGTGTAGCTTACCCAAGCCCAAAGGGGCTTCTTTTGTGGACAGTGATATTCAAGACAGCACATCTGAGTACTTTGTGTTCCATAATTTTATGTTTTGAAATCATAGTTTAAATAACCAAGACTTTAATGTTCCTATTTCATAATGTGGTATAAATGTTGCTTAAAATGTTTTTCTTGTTTACTGCCCACAGATGAAACCAAGAGCCACTGGGAATTGTCTGCACTTTCTCGGGCTGCCCAGAAGGGATTTAATAGAGACGTAGTGAAGCATCTGAAAAGGACAAGAAATATTTCGCCTGTAAGAAATCCTTTCCTTATTCTTTACCTTAAGTAATTCAGAGATTAACTTATGAAAATTTAAAAAAATCTTCATTTAAATGTTAGTTGTTTTGCATACAAATAGAGTATCACCTAGAAATAATTTTGGTATCTTTTCAGTGATGAAAGCAGCTGACATTAACTATTTGGCTTAATTTATTGTAGGTTAGGATCAGAAAAATATAAAGAAAATTAATTTAGTTTGGAAAAAGTATTTTTTGCTTGAAATCATAATAAAAAAGTGTAAGGCTGAGTGTTGCAAACTAAAAATTCTTGGATATGTATATTTAGTTTTGGAAGTTTTTGATTGAAAGACTAGATAAAACTAGAAATAGTTTCTTGAAGTTTTTGAATAATTTTATCATATTTAAACAGTGGTATAAAATTACTTGAACATATATCAGGATTTGTAAACAAAACTTCTTTATAGATACACAATATCTATTTCCTAAGCATGGATATAAGGCCTAAACCTTGCTGTGAAGAGACACTATGACCAATGCAACTCTTGTGAAAGAAAGCATCTAATTGAGGGCTTGCTTATAGCTTCAAAGGTTACCATTATCACTGTGGCAGGGAGCATGGTGGCAGGCAGGCATGACTCATCTTTGTGATGAGACAGGATGCATATTTACACAGGCCTGCACTCCTACAGAGGCTGCCTGGCAGAACACTCCTAGGTCATACCTTAAATGGTATGTTGAAATCCCCACTTTGTTCATGGTCACTGTGTGTCCTAGTTTGCTTTCTGTTGGTGTAATAAAATGCAGACCAAACCAACTTGGGGTGTTATAGAAATCAGGCTCTTGAGAAACCAAGCAGCACTCAGAATTGGAGAGCTCACTGTATCCCCAGCTCTGTTGTGGGCCTGAAACATAGATAGTTTCCTCACTTGCAGTTTTTTTTTTGTTTGTTTGTTTTTTGTTTTGTTTTGTTTTTTATAGTTTCTCTGGTTTGAGTAACAGCAGTGCTGAATTCCCTGTCTCCATCAGTGTCTAAGGGTGGTCTCATGACCTCTGAAGGGAAGTTTCCTTTCATGTTTAATCATGTTTACTGAAGCAAATGGTGTGGGAAGTGATTAGGACATTCTTTAGCAAACAAGGTCAATTTCTATGTTAACCATTTCTTAGCTTTGTTCACACTTGCTTTTTCAAGATAGAGGAAGGGGATTCAGCTGAAACAAGCAGGAGCACAAGCTGAACCCAGTAAAATTTCTAAAAATAAATAAATAAATAAATACAAACAAACAAAAGGAAAAAAAATGTTCTACAGCCCTCGGGCAGTGGATTGTCGAGGCAAGCAGTACATTATGTTAGGTGCATATTAAAATAATAATTGCTTAATGTATATTTTTCTTTCTTCAGTGGGAAGAAAGGGTTGTGGACATACAGGTTTAAGTTCATCATCAGTGGAAGCCAGTTCCCACCAGAGGCATGAACTGAAGCAGAAAACCTGCTTATGACTTACTCTCTATACCTTTCTGAGTTTGCTTTCTCATATATCCCAAGAACATGTACCCAAGGGTAGCACCACCCTTGTGCTGGGTCCTCCCACATTAAACATTTAGTCAAGAAAATGCCCCACAAACATGCCCACAGGACAGCACTATCCAGCAAACTCCCCAATTGAAGTTACCTTTCCCAGGTTGTTTGGATTTGTGTCTGAATTTGACCAACATTTTCCTTCAATGAAAGGAGAAAGCCGTCCTTTTCAAGGGAAATATCTATTAACACACAAGTAATACGATGAGTGTGATCGCTGATACATATCTTTTTCACGGGATTGGTGATGATAACAACAAATGTCATTTTAGGCATCTGCAATGAAATGTGTCAGTATTTGGAAAATCTGCTTGCTCAACTGAACCAGTATTTTCAGATGAGCAATGCATGATTGTAAAAAAGAAAAAAACAAAATCCATTTAAAGTGTAAGATAAATGAATTTAGCATATTAGAGTATATGTAAAAGTTCATTGATAAGGCTTCGAATTCTACCTTATATGATATGAAGGATAATTAGTTAACTAAGATGACTACAAAGTGCTGCTTTCTCTTCTACCTACACCCATGTATGAGCTCTGTGACTCCTTTGAATATAACTAGAGCCTTTGTATTAATATGAAGCAGATCCACTCTTCTGAGGGTTTTTGGTTTGAAAAAACTAATTTTCATAAAAGTATGTTGTTTTTAGTGTAACATTGAGTTAGCATTATTTAAATGATACCTTTTAAAAGTTTGAATTACTAATGTAATATTTAGGAGTGTGTCCCATATAACCAAAAGTGCTTTGAGAGTTGTTGGTACTTCTTTAGAGTGTAAAGGATCTTTCCAAAACTTTGGGGCTGCTGGCCTTATGCTGGATATCCATCTATAAAATTGGAAGAGTTTTATCTTGTAAGGGTTCTCAGTAGCATTGATAGTACTATTGCATAGAAATTACATAACTATTAGGAGATATAACAATAGGTAATCTTTTCACTTTAATTTTAAACTCATTTATCATGTTTATCAACTGAACACATTTTCAGGATGAAACACTGTCCTTAGAAGAAATAAGAATTAAAGTAGTACAAATACTTGGATCTCTGGGAGGACAAATAAACAAAAACCTTGTAATAGGTAAGCTTCTTCCTAAGGTGACACTGTAGTTATGTTTGTGCTTGGAGTTGACTGTGTGCCTGTTTACTTCTCACTAGCTCTTCTAGCACACTTCTGATGATGTCAGAGTCACCTGGGCAGTGACAGCCTGTGCTCATACGTGCTGTGTTCTATATTATTGCCACTGTTGTCCTGACCATCACTTTGGGCTACCAGAGCATAGTAATTATTGTATTTCAGATTTCCTCAAAACTGAGCAGTTTCATTTCGCCCTGTCTGGTCACATTCAGAAGCTGAAGTCATACTTTGTACTTTTTAAAACTAGTTGGATCCTCAAGTTGATCAGCTCAAGAGACTTTATGTCTTCTTCTCCTTCTCTTCTGACAAGAATGAACTATGAAACCCAGACCGGATGGCCTAGAACATGCTATACAGACTAGTCAGGCTTCAAACTTAGAAAGATCTGCCTGTTTCTAGCTCTTGGGTGCTTGTATTAGGGGGTGTGCAACCATGCTGGGCTATCAAAGACTTTTTAATCTTTGCAGGTAGCACCTTCTGGCCTTAGGTTGTGGGATAGCACCCTCAATAGCAGTCCTGTGTGAGAACACTAAACTTAATATTCTTGGCTTTCTGATTTTTTTCTTTAAGTTTTTTAGATTTATTAATTTTACATGTTTTGCCTGAATGTCTGTATGTGCACCACATTAATGCCTGGTGTCATGGAGGTCAGAAGAGGGCATCTGATCCCCTGGATCTGGAGTTATAGATGGTTGTGAACCACAATGCTGGTGCTGTGAACCAAATGAAGGACCTCTGCAAGACCAACAAGTGCTTTGAACCACTGAGTCCTCTCTCCAGTGCCTAAACTTAATATTTTAATATGTGGATATTTTTAGGGTGTTTTTATATTAGAAAACCTCAGCTGTCTTTACTTTTGAAGTTTGGTGTTAACTGGAGACTTTTAGCTATTTAAGAAATTAGAACTATACTTGGAAAGTATTTTCAAAAGAAGATTTTGGTGGTGTTTGCTTGTATGTGTGCATGCACAGGTACATGTGCATATGGAAGCCTGAGGCTGATGTCAGGAGTCTTACTCTCTACCTTATTCTTTGAGGCAAGATCTCTCAGTTGAACTAAGGGCCTGCCTGTATATCTAGGCTGCCATGTTCACCCAGTATTTACTTGTTGACTTGCAATCTGAGCTTTGGTTCTAAAGCATGTATGGAAAACACTTATCCACTAAGCAGCCTCCCTAATCCTTTAAAAGAGGAGATAAGTTTTTGTTGAGAAAAGGTCATCAGGGGCTGGAGAGATGGCTCAGAGGTTAAGAGCACTGACTGCTCTTCCAGAGGTCCTGAGTTCAATTCCTAGCAACCACATGGTGACTCACAACCATCTGCAATGGAATATGATGCCCTCTTCTGGTGTGTCTGAAGACAGCTACAGCGTACTCATAAAAAGAAATAAATCTTAAAAGAGAGAGAGAGAGAGAGAAGGTCATCAGTAATCTTGGCTGGCCCGGAACGAGAGAGAGAGAGAGAGAGAGAGAGAGAGAGAGAGAGAGAGATCAGTAATCTTGGCTGGCCTGGAACTTACACAAGGATGTCCCTGCTCCTGCCTCCCAAGTGCTAGAATTAAAGGCATGGTACCACAGCTGGCAAAAAAGGAGATTTTTTTTTCAAATACACTTATTATTTTCTACCCTGTTTTAAGTAGCTGTCACTGAATTTGCATATTTCTATTGAATAATGGTTTTAGTTAACTTAAATTTAGAAATAACAGCTTCAGGGGTTTTCATATTCTTGTATAACTAAAGCAGAAAAAAAGGAAAGAAAAAATGCTTTAAAATTACCCTAATTTAGCTAATGAGCTGTAAGAGAAAAGATCTTGAATTAAAAGCACTCTTCTAACACTTTTTCATCAGCCACATCAGGAGAAAGGATGAAGAAGTATGTGGCGTGGGATAGGGAGAAGAGACTCAGCTTTGCAGTACCCTTCAGAGAGATGAAGCCTGTCATTTATCTGGATGTCTTTCTGCCTCGAGTCACTGAGTTGGCTCTTTCTGCTAGTGACCGACAAACAAAAGTATTTTCTATTTCATTTTATTCATTGCTTTAAACACATTAACATGTTGGTTAAGAAACAGACACTATGTATTAGCTCTTCTAATATTACTTTTAAATGTTTTCAGAAGTGGGTATCATTGATAGATGAAAGTTAAGTATAAATCCTCATAATAAATAATAACCTCTAACAGAAAATGCAGTGCAAAGTATGTTTAAAAATAATGCTTGGGAAGAACTTGATTATTACCTTAACTTTAGCGATTGGGGACATATAATCTCAAACGTTACCACTAATACATAAATTTTTAATGTGCTTCTAAAATGTACTTACTAAAGTGATATTTACAAATGAAGCCAGGATGTGTAGTCTATACTGTGTGAAATATACTTCATATGATTGTATTGCCTACAGAATCTGAAGTTTTTAAATTTCAATTCTTAACTCTTGGATAAAGATTAAAGTGAATGCAAGTATCAATTATATATAAAAACTAATATTCCTAGGTTTTTTATTTGCAGTACATAGTAGTTACCATAATAAGTTTTTTCTCTTAAATGGCTAAAGAAAAAAATTTCCAAATATTCTTCTGTAAATGTGGTAACCAAAGCTTTGTTGAACTTGGTCCCTTTTAGGTAGCAGCTTGTGAACTGTTACACAGCATGGTTATGTTTATGTTGGGAAGAGCAACTCAGATGCCTGAAGGTCAGGGGTTGCCTCCTATGTACCAGCTTTATAAGCACACGTTTCCTGTGCTGCTTCAACTGGCATGTGATGTGGATCAAGTAAGTACGTGATTAGGATCTAAACAGTTGTAAAAACCCTGAAAAAATATGATCTCAAACTGGGCACAGTCGTACACTCCTGTAATCCCAGAGCTTGGGAGAAACAGGAGGATTGAAGAACTTGCAGGGCAAACACCAAAAGAATAAAAGGTGTTTTCATTAGAAGTCACTGCTGCCTTCCTGCTACAGTGACCCAGGGATTGGAACATTTTTTTATGTTACATTTTACTATTTTAGGGAGGGGCAGGTTTTGAGATAGGATTTCTCTGTGAAGCCATGGCTGTCCTGGACCTCATTTGTAGACAGGCTCACCTTAGACTCAGAGATCTGTCTGCCTCTGCCTTCCAAGATCAAAGCCATGCTGGGATTAAAGGCCTGAGTGACTGTGACCTGCTCCACTTTAAAATTTTTTTTATTTTAATTTACTTTATGTTATTTTTATTGAAAGTAGAGTTTTTTCAAACAATATTCTCTATTTATAGTTTCCCCTCCCCTAATTCTTTCCAGACCCTTCACATCCACCCAAATTCGTACCCTTTCTATCTCATTAGAAAACAGGCATCTTTAAAAAGAAAATAGTAATAAAATAAGATAAAATACAAACTAATATACCAAGATAGGACAAAACCAAAACCAACCAGGAGCCAGAGAAAAGGGATAGGTAACACAGACATAAAGACACATACATAGAAATCTTATAAAAGGAAATTTAAAAGCCTTATATCTGAGCTTGTTTTTGTGTTGGCTATGTTGCTGGCCATGGGACCTGCCCTTAAATGTGGTTTTGTATCCAATGAAACTTCATTGGAGGAAATAATTGTTCCTTTTTGAGCAGTTATCAATTGAAGAGAGTTTCTGAGTTAGGGATGGGGGCTGCGTCTGCTTCCCCTCTCCACACTGGGAACTTATCTGACTTAGACACATGCAGGCCCTGTGCATGTTGCCATAGTCTCTGCAAGTAAAGATGGGTATCAGTCCATCTGTTTTCTGTTGCCTCTGGCTCCTAAATTCTTTCCACCTCCTCTTGCACAGTTCTCTGAGCCCTAAGGGGGGAGATTTGATGGATATATACTATTTAAGACTTAGTGTTCCAATGTCTCTTGCTCTCTACATATTGCCCAGTTGTGGACCTCTTGCATTTGTTTCCATCTGCTGCAGGAGGAAGCTTCTCTGATGATAGCTAAGCAAGAGTAATCTATGAATATAGCATAATGTCATTAGGACTCATGTCATTTTATTGCTATATTCTTTATTCCTTTAGCAGAACAATAGGCCCTTGGCTTCTCAGGTTTCAAGTTCTCAGCTATCTGAGCAGTGTTAGGAATGTATTCAATATCATGGAATGGGCTTTACATATAATCAATAGTAGTTGCACCTACATTTATTTTGAACTATAGCACCAGTGTATTTTGTGAGCAGGTCACCATTGTAGAGTGAAGGGTTTATAGTTGGGTTGGTGTTTAACTGTTCTCCAGTGGTGTGTAGAGTACTTTCCAGTACCACGAACGCTAGTTTCTAAGTGTGAAGGCTCTAGCTAGACCCCAGTTTAACTTCTCCATGTTCAGTGAGTTGTGTAAGTGTTGACTTCAGCAGTAGGGCTTTATCATTAGTTTCTGGAAAGCAATCAATAGCCTTGGCAATAGCCTGCATTGTTTGAGGGTTCCCATAGTACATAGCAGCTTGGCCATCAACTATGTTAGATGTAATTTATTCCCAGTACTGGAAGTGTCACATGGTGACATCTAGTTGGGGTTCTGTTTCACCTGTTATTTGCCAATTTTCTTTAAATTGCCTTCATATATGTGTATATTTTAGGAAGCTTCTAATGTATTAGGTTTCCATATGACCCCCCCAAGTAGCTTTTAGTTTTAGCTGTCCCTTCCTGTATTCCTTCCTTTCCCCTCCTCTTCCTTCCCCCCTCCCTGTTTGTTCCTCCCATTCTAGTCAACTTGTGTGTAGTTAACCTCTTTTGATTGGAATTTTCCTTCTAGCACCTTCTGTAGGGCTGGATTTGTAGATATTTCTTAAATGTGGTTTTATCCTAGAATGTCTTGTTTTTCTATCTATAGTTATTGAAATTTTTACTGGGTGTAGTAGTCTGGATTGGCCTGTGTTCGTTCGTTCTCTCTCTCTCTCTCTCTCTCTCTTTTTTTTTTTTTTTTTTTTTTGGTTTTTCGAGACAGGGTTTCTCTGTGTAGTCCTGGCTGTCCTGGCACTCACTCTGTAGACCAGGCTGGCCTTGAAATCAGAAATTCACCTGCTTCTGCCTCCCGAGTGCTGGGATTAAAGGCGTGCGCCACCACGCCCGGCGGCCTGTGTTCTCTTAAAGTTAGCAGGACATCTGTTTAAACCCTTCTGGCTTTTAGAGTCGCCATTAAGAAGTCAGGTGTAATCCTGATAGGTCTGCATTTATGTTACTTGATTTTTTTTTTTCTTGCAGATTTTAATATTCTTTCTTTGATCTGTATGTTATGTGCTTAGGAATACTTTTCTTTCTGGTCTAGTCTATTTCGTGTTCTATGTGTTTCTTGTATCTTGATACACATCTCCTTTTAGGAAATTTTTCCTCTGATTTTTGTCAAAAATATTTTTTGTACTTTTGACCTGGGAATCTTCTTCCTGTATTCCTATTGTTCTTAGGTTTGGTCTTTTCATAATGTTCCAGGTTTCCTCGACGTTTTGTGCCAGGATATTTTTTGATTTAACATTTACTTGAACAGTATATGCATTTCTTCTATCTTGTCTTCAATGCCTCGGATTCTCCCATCTTCTGTATTCTGTTAGTGAAGCTTGCCTCTGTGGTTTCTGTTTGAGTTTTTAAATTTCCAGATATTTCTCAGTTTGGATTTTCTTTACTGATTCTGTTTTGACAGTCAGACTTTGAGTGGTCCTTCTAGTATCTGTTTTTTCATAGAATTTTTTTTAAAGGTCACAGAATAACTTTATTGGTTAACTTTCAAATACATTTCCAAACAATCTATATTTTCTTGGATATTTTACAATGACAGAAAACATTGATGTTTTAGATATCTAAAGCTGTTGGGTTGGTATTTTATTGATATAATCAAATACAGGGGAAAAAAAACAATATAGCTGGAGACAAGCATTTGTATTTGAGATTAGTCACTACTAGGTACTGGTCCTGTCATCATTTCTGAGGTCACGAGTTCTTTTTTTTTTTTTTTTTCCCCGAGACAGGGTTTCTCTGTATAGCCCTGGCTGTCCTGGAACTCACTTTGTAGACCAGGCTGGCCTCGAACTCAGAAATCCGCCTGCCTCTGCCTCCTGAGTGCTGGGATTAAAGGCGTGCACCACCACCGCCCGGCTACGAGTTCTTAATAATATATATGCATTGAACTAAACAAATTTCTAGTATCTGCATTTTATTTTTAAATAAAAAGCTATAGACTTCTTTTTATTTTTTAATCAGCCAGCTTACTAGTTTGCAATGTCAAAGACCTTAAGAATACAGAATTTTGTTTTCCATCCTCAAATAGATTTTTGAACACATATGTATTATATAAGTGCAAATAAAATACAACTTTTGAACTAATTTTACAAGTTTGACTGAAATGTACTTTACCAAGAATGTGCTAATGTTGAAATATGGACAACCTTATCCTACTTCCTAGTTTTGTAAACAAACTTCATTACTTTCATAAACTTTATTATAAATAACAAACTTTATTACTATGCCCTTTATATCATGAACTTGCCCTTCATTCATATACTGCCTCACAAAGATAAGTAGTTAAAAAAGAAAGCATAATACAACAAAGCTTATAAGCATAACTGTCCTGGCAGGAATGAACATTTTTGTTTTTACACTCTTAAGATTGTAAGCATTATTTTTATTATTTTTGTTTTGATTAGATATTTTCTTTATTTACATTTAAAATGTTTTCCCTTTTCCAGGTCTCTCCTTTGGAAACCCCCTACCTCATCCTCCCTCCCCCTGCCTCTCTGAGGGTGTTCCCCACTCCCATCTTCCTGGCCTGGCATTCCCCTACACTAAGGCATTGATCACCCTCAGGCCCAAAGGCCTCTCCTCCCGCTGATGTCCAACAAGGCCATCCTCTGCCATATATGTGGCCAGCACTATGGGTCACTCCATGTGTACTCTTTGGTTGTTGGTCCAGTCCACAGGAGTTCTGGCGGGGGTGGGGGGTGGCCTGTTGACACTGTTGCTCCCTCCATGGTGCTGCAAACCTCAGCTCCTTCAGTCCCTTCTCCAACTCCTCCATCAGGGCCCCCCAGCTCAGTCCAATTGTTGGCTGCAAGCTTCCACCTCTGTCATTGTAAGGCTCTGGGAGAGCCTCTCAGGAGACAGCCATATCAGGTTTCCATTAGCAAGCACTTCCCGGCATCCACAAGAACATCCCGGTTTGATGGCCTTTCCTTCAGTCTCTGTTCCACACTTTGTCTCCATATTTCTTCCTGTGAATATTTTGTTCACCCTTCTAAAAAGCACTGAAGCATCAACATTTTGGTCTTCTGTCTTCTAAGGCTTCTTAGCTATATGAATTGAATCTTGGGTATCCCAACTTTTGGGATAATATCTACTTACCTGTGAGAACATACTGTTTGTTCCTTTGTGACTGAGTCACCTCACTCAGGATGATACTCTCAAGTTCCATTAATTTGCCTGTGAATTCCATGAAGTTGTTGTTTTTAATAGCTGAGTAGTATTCCATTGTGTAAATGTACCACATTTTCTGTATCCATTCCTCTGTTGAGGGACATCTGGGTTTTTTCCAGCTTCTGGCTATTATAAATATGGCTGCTATGAACATAGTGGAGCATTTTCTGGATATATGCACAGAAATGGTATAGCTGAGTCCTCCAGTATTACTATGTCCAATTTTCTGAGGAACTGCCATACTGATATCCAGATTGGTTGTACCAGCTTGCTATCCCACCAGCAATGGAGGAGTCTTCATTTTTCTCCACATCCTTGCCAGCATCTGCTGTCGCCTGAGTGTTTGATTTTAGCCATTCTGCTTTGTGTGAGGTGGCATCTCAGGGTCATTTTGATTTGCATTTCCCTGATGACTAAGGATGTTGAACATTTCTTTAGGTGCTTTTCAGCCATTCTCTCCTGCAGTTTTCAATATGTTCTTTGTTCTGAGTACTTAATGTTTTAGCTATTATATGCCATGAGGATTTTCTTCTGTGGTCTTGTCTGTTTGGTGCTCTGTGTGCTATTGCTCTGTGTCCATTTGGTGACTTTTGTGCTTGTGTCTTTATGGGTGTGTCATTCTTTACTTAGCGGAAGTTTTCTTCTGTTATCTTGTTGAAGGTCTGGTTTTTACTGTTGACCTAGGACTCTTCATCATTTATGCCTACAATTCAAAGATTTGGTCTCTTCATGGTGTCTCTCATTTCCTGTGTCTGTCTTTTTCTATCCTTTCCTTTCCCTTTTCCTTTCTCTTCTTTCTTTTCCTTTTTCTTTTTCTTTTTCTTTTTTTTTTTCTTTTTCTTTTTCTTTTTTTTCTTTTTGGAGTTTTTATTCATTGTTACTTGTTAGGGTCTAGTTTCTCTACTTTCTCTTAGGGACCGGATATTCTATTTTCTGGTTGATTCATAAGACTTTTTCTTGGGTTTTCTGGTTTGATTATTAGGTTTTCCCACCTTTATTTCAGCTTGACTTCTTCAGTGTTCCTGTCTCCTGGTTGAATTCAGTAATTCAGTCATCAAACCTTGGATTATTTCTTTTACTTCAATCAGCCTTAATGTTTGTTTCTTTGTTTGTTTTGGGGGGGTTGGTTTTGGTTTTGTTTTGTTGTTTTGATTTTTATTCTTTTGAGTTCTTTGTTTTGTTTTTAAACTCCTTAATTTCTTTTTTTGACATTTGTGATCGTTCTTTTAAATTTCATGTCCTGGAGTTTGTATAGGCAATTATCATTGGAGATCATTTCTTTAGGACTGGTGGATTTGGGGGTTGGGGTGGGGGTACTGTGCAAGGGGCCAATCAGTTGTAGGTGACTCAAGCAGTACTATCCAGGCTCAACCAGAGGTACTAGATGTGGGTAATGGGCTAGACCTGTGTTGCTGCAAAGGGAGGGTAAAAGCATCGACCAGGAAGACTCACCTAAGATGTGTAGGATCTGCTGCTATGAGAGGTTGGATGTGATATAGTTGGTAGGCAGCACAGGAAAGAACCTGGGGATTGTAGGTAGGGCAAGCAGGACTTTCCAAACTAGCTCTGTCACCAGGGATGGATCTGTGGATGGAGAAGGTGTATGGAGGGGTCTAAGAGGTGTAGGACCTGGCTGAGCAAAGAAACTGGATATGGTATGTGAAGAATCTATACATTATAAATGGCACGGTCCAGGCTGTTTGGTCTAAGGAAGGGGACTGGCTATGATCCTAGGCTAGATCTTGGGCTTTAAAGAGGATGCATAGATAGGAAGATCAGGTAGACTTACCCAGATAGGCCCTGACACAAATTATACTAACAGTATCTTAAATTGCTCTTATAAATAGACCATAATGTGTGTGTGTGTGTGTGTGTGTGTGTGTGTGTGTGTGTGTGTTTCCTTTCCTGGACTCTTAAGGCTGTGTTCATCATGGAACTGAGCTAGAGAAAGAAACTAATGATACCAATAGCTTTGTTGAAAGAGCCATCTAAAAGTTTAATTTTCAGTGTATATTTACTTTCATGTGAAGGCTGTAAACTGCATTAGAGATTATCTCTTCAGGTGACAAGGCAGCTCTATGAACCGCTTGTTATGCAGCTGATCCACTGGTTGACTAACAATAAAAAATTTGAAAGTCAAGATACTGTTGCCTTATTAGAAGCCATACTGGTAAGTAGTATTTGGAATTCTGTTCTTTCATTCTAATTGACTGCAGAAATTTAGTGTACATTTAGATCTTTAGGAAAAGTTCCTTGTTAACATACCAAAATATAGCCTTCAGTTATAGAAAGTGTTATTGTTGGTTTTGGACACAGTACCGTATTTATTTTGATAAGTAATTTCTTAATATTTATATGTTTTAGTCCACATTCTGCTTTTAAAATGGCTTTAAGTTAAAAAATTATATGCATGCATGCTGGGTGGTGGTGGTGGTACATGCCTTTAATCCCAGCACTTGGGAGGCAGAGGCAGGCAGATCTATATATATATGGCATAAGAAAGTATGAATGTGCTGGGCAGTGGTGGCACATGCCTTTAATCCCAGCACGCGGGAGGCAGAGGCAGGTGGATTTCTGAGTTCAAGGCCAGCTTGGTCTACAAAGTGAGTTCCAGGACAGCCAGGGCTATACAGAGAAATCCTGTCTAGAAACAAAACAAAACAAAACAAAACAAAGAAAGTATGAATGTGTTTTGTGTAAATATTCTTCATCAATAACAGTAATTTGGTTTTTTTTTGTTCTTTTTGTTTTTTTTTCAGTTTTTTGAGACAGGGTTTCTCTGTATTGCCCTGGCTGTCCTAGAACCAGGCTGACCTCAAACTCAGAAATCCACCTGCCTCTGCCTCCGGAGTGCTGGGATTAAAGGTGCGTGCCACCACGCCTGGTGTAATTTGTTTTTTAAATCCATGGTACAGTATTTAATTCAAGAGTAAAGGGAATTTTTAATTTATTGAATTTTTTTCTTGCATTCAGATTCATCTACTAAAGGGCTATGGAGTCCACAGTTAACCTTTCTTATCAAACTTTTCCTGAGGTAATAGAGGTAGTAATTAGGGTCTGGTCACTGGCTCAGTGAGCTAAGGCTGTAGTGGTCTTTGATGCATATTTATTTTAATTTTGAGCTTATATGAATAACTTTGGTTTCTTTAAATATTATTTTATGTGGGTTGTCCAGTTATTTCATCCATTTTTGAAGAGAGGGACTTACACGTTCACTTAGAATCACCTTGCACAAATCTGTAATTGTAACATTTACAAGGCAGAGACAGAAGGATTTGAGTTTAATGCCACTCAGTGACATAGTAATTCTATACAAGCCTAGCCTGTATAGGATCCTGTTTTTAAGAAACTGAAAAATAAAATAATAAATTAAGTAAATAAAATGATAAATAAAAAAATAAAAATAGAAAAATTTCCAGTGAAATATCTAATGAAATTGTCCAAACATCCTTTAATTCTTTGTACTTGGAAACTGATCCCATTATGCATCTGTGCTACATTGTCTGTTAAGTTGAAGCCAGCGAAGATGTAAGTTGACATGATCATTTAGGAAGAAGTGTGGTATACTTATGCGGACCCTATTTGACCATTTTGTTGTATAAAACACATAGTACAGTCACATAGCCCTGTTTGTTCAGTGCACTCAGATCATATACCTTGTTATGGGAAGTGAAGAGTTGGTGGATGGTTTTTTTTGTTTTGTTTTTTTAAGTTAAGGTCTATAGTTTAGGCTCTAGTCCATGTTAGACTAGAACTTCCTGTGTATCCCAGGTTAACCTCAAACTCATGGTGTTCTTGCCTTAACCTCCTGAATGTTGATATATATTCACACAAAATCATTAATCATTCTATGGGTATAGCAGTTACCAAAATGAAGATGTCCTTGTCTTGATTAAGGATGGTATTGTGGACCCTGTTGACAGTACTTTAAGAGATTTTTGTGGACGGTGCGTTCAGGAATTCCTCAAATGGTCCATTAAGCAAACAACACCTCAGCAGCAAGAGAAGAGTCCAGTAAACAGCAAGTCACTTTTCAAGCGGCTCTACAGCCTTGCACTTCATCCTAATGCTTTCAAGAGGCTAGGGGCAGCACTTGCTTTTAATCACATCTACAAGGAATTCAGGTATGTAAGCTTTGTGTGTAAGGAAAGCTGTATAAGACAGCTCTTAAAACCATTAATGTAATTTTGAAAATTACCCTGGTTTTTAAGTCCATAAATTTTTATGTCAAGCATTTATTTTATAAATATGTGATAGATGGTATGCATTTAAGAATCTTAGAAACTGTGGAGAAATACTTGCAGATATGTTTTGAGAGTACAACCAAAGGCACATGTGCAAGATCTTTTGAAGCATAGAAAATGTGTATAGTAAGTTCGTGAACACTTGTCAGAGATGGACCATAGAGGATGAATGAGAATCAGCCAAATTCACCTTTATGATCAGAAGGTGAGGGTAGGTTAATAAGAACCTCCACCCCTCATATGAGGTGGTGAAGAACTTTGGTACTCTTAGATTGTGTTCAGAGTAATGGGTAGGGGAGCCAGGTTTGTCTGCTATGGTAGAAGAATGGAGAGCACCTCTAATGATATGGAATTTCTAGAATTATGAGAGTGCAAAGTGAAGTCAAACTTTGACTATTTCAAAAGTCCAAGAAAGACATTGAGTACAACAAGATGAGTGGTATGCATATATTCATTAGTTCATTCCTGCATATAGCACCACTTATTAATGTGTGAGAGCTGAAGGGATGATTCACTATTAGGAGCACATATACCTCTTGTCAGAGAAGGCTTTGGAAAAAAAGAATATTATATGCCAGGTAATGTGCCAAAAATTGCAGATATAACATAGCTCTTCAAAAGGACTACAATTGAGAAAGGTAGTAGAAGAGATAAATGTAAAACTTCATGCCTTTAACTAATCCTCTTAAATACTAAGAATAGATTACTTAGTCTTCTTCCAATGACTTTGGTCAAAAAAGCTTATTCTAATAAATGGCAGCTAGGAAACAGAGGAGATGAATAGAAGGAAGATGGAGGAATAGATGGGAATCCACATGTAGATTTATATGAGAATTAACTAGAGCATGAAGCCATATCTTGTTTATGTAGCTTTTTAGATGAGGAGACCTGTATATACAGAAGAATATATACAATATATAATGTTTATAGAGTGATATAGTAGTAAACCAAATTGGCTTGTACCTACTCTCCAAGTTGAGAAATAGATTATTTAGTCCAGAGCAGCAAAAACTAACCCTTAGAGTTTCTGAAGAGAAGAGCAAAGGCTATGTGGGTGGAGATTCACATGCTCTCTGGATTCCTTTCTTGGAGAAAAGAAAACAACTTTATCTTACAGCCTCCTTTGTTTAAAGGCAAAGCAGGGAATGTCAGCCTTACAGGTGACATACTTCCTCTACCTAAAATGCACCTAAAGGCATTTTCCTTTGGCTACCAGATTGTCCTGTAGTTTTCCACAGAGGCATGTCAACACCAAGGGGAGGATTAACTGAATCTCAGGTTGTCTTCAAATTTAGGTTTATCCTTGACAAAAGCGTTGTAGGCTGTGTGTTTGTGTAGAAACCCTTGTAGTATAGAAACTTGCCCTACAAAATAGTTATCTTTCTCAAATTTTATATTATTTGCTTTCTTTTCCTCATAGTCTTTTTTTTTTCCCCTTGTTCCAGTCAACCCCACTCGCTCTGCTCGACCCCGCTCGCTCCGGCCAGCCCTACTTGCTCCCGGCCGCCCCCGTACGGCCCCCGCTTGTTCCAGCCAGCCCCGCTCGCTCCGATCGGCTCCGCTTGCTCCGGTTTGGCCCCGCTCGTTCCGCCGTCCCCGTTCGGCCCCACTCGCTCCGGCCCTGCTAGCTCCGGCGTCCCCGCTTGCTCCGGCCGTCCCCGTTCGGCTCCACTCGCTCCGGACAGCCTGGCTTGCTCCGGTTGGTCTCTCTGGTCCAAGGATTCATTTCTTATTATTCTTCATAAGTACGCTGTAGCTGACTTCAGACACACCAGAGGAGGGCTTCAGATCTTGTTATGGGTGGTTGTAAGCCACCATGTGGTTGCTGGGATTTGAACTCATCACCTTCGGAAGAGCAGTCGGGTGCTCTAACCCGCTGAGCCATCTCACCAGCCCCCTTTTTTGTTTTTGTTTTTGTTTTTGTTTTTGTTTTTGTTTTTCAAGACAGGGTTTCTCTGGGTAGCCCTGGCTGTCCTGGAACTCACTCTAGACCAGACTGTCCTCGAACTCAGAAATCCGCCTGCCTCTGCCTCCCGAGTGCTGGGATTAAAGGTGTGTGCCACCACTGCCCTGATTTTTTTATTCTTAATTTCCAAGAAAATGAATTTTTCCAACAAGTGGACAACTCTTTCTTTAGTTAATGCCTGTGCATACAGGTATTGAGTTCCAGCTCAGCCTAGATTATTGAGTGAGATTCTGGCTCAAAAACAACAACAACAAAATATTGTTTGTATTCCTTATTATTGTTCTTTGTCTTTTTCTATATATTGTTTTCTTAGGTGAGGTTTTCTTATTTTGCAGGGAAGAAGGATCCCTGGTAGAACAGTTTGTGTTTGAAGCCTTAGTGACATACATGGAAAGTCTGGCCTTGGCACATGAAGATGAGAAATCCTTAGGTAGGTGTCATTCTAGTGTTCTGTTTACATACTGAAAATGTTTTGGAATCTTTCCACTCAGCATCCAGGCTCATATGATCCTTTCATGAGATGGTATTTTCCTTCTTTTCGTATTCCTCTTAGTAGATCTGATAAATATGAAGGGACAATACATTGTTTTTTCACACACAATGTCTCAAATTCAGTTTGTAAAAAGTTTTCTGTCTTCCTCCTCCAAGAATCTGTTAGTACTCAGGAGCCGTGGAGCTTGGGCCCTGGTTGGTGAATCCTGGGTGGTTATGTCCTTAGTTCCATCTTTTCTATAGTGGCTATATATTCAACTATATACCCTACAGGGGAAAGAGACAAGCCAAGGAATTTACAACCCATAAGGAATGGTTTTGAGTTGATGTACACTAGCTCTGGCTCATATTGGGTTATGCTACCCTGGAGGTTTCTTCCCACCTAGCCTGTCATGTGAGGCTGTTGGTCATGTACTTTCTATTTGGATGTGATACTCCTTTTGGGGTATATGTATATAATATATATGTGTTGCAGTAGGCAATTAATCTGCACTCAAATCACCCTGAAGTGGCAGTGAGAGTTCCTTGCTACCCACCTCAATGTTCTGGATTCCTGAATTAAACACACACACACACACACACACACACACAGCCCTGTATTTAATATGCCTTAATCAGCTCAATGGTTGGGCCACTCCCAAACTTCCACGTGGCTATCACCTCCCTTCTGATACTTTTGAATTATTACTTACTAAAATCTATATTCCATCTTTGTTGCCCTAGACCCAGTGGGGTCTCCAGCTCCTGATTGCTGTGCATTCTTTTCTGCACCTCTCATATCTGGACCTTACTGCTTTCCCAGCATGGTGGCTCTAAATCATGCTTCCTCTCTTGGTCCCCTTGCCCGCTCCCTGCCCAGCCATTGGCTGCCAACAACTTTATTGACTAATCAGAACCAACTGGGCGCAGGAACCCTCAGCATGTCACATATGGATTCTAGAGGAATTTGGGAACCCAGTTAGCATCATACAAGCATTAGACCAAATTCAAATTCAAATTCACAACATACATGCATGTTGTCATGCCTTCTTTCAGCCATGAGTTTGGGTTTTATTTTAGGATTTAAAATGCAAGTCATTTTAATTTCATATTTTGAGATGAAGAAATACTAAATCTATAGTAAAATTACTTTGGTATTCACAAAATTAGGTCAACACATTTATAATATTACTGTGTTAATGATAATCTCATATATGTTTTCTATGATATATTTTTGTCCTGGATACAAATACAGGTACAGTTCAGCAGTGCTGTGATGCCATTGATCACCTCAGACGCATCATTGAAAAGAAGCATGTATCTTTAAACAAAGCAAAAAAACGACGTTTGCCACAGTAGGTGATACTGTTTCTGTTCTTTTCTTTAACCCAACACAAAGCTAATTTCCATCTGAGGAATGTTGAAGATGAATATGTAGAATATAAAGAATTATCTTTGTAAGCAAGAAATGTGTAGAAGGGTGGTATGAATTTTCTTTTTTTTTTTTCATTTTTTATTAGATACTTTATTTACATTTCAAATTTTATCCCCTTCCCTCATTTCCCCTCCAAAAACCCTCCTATCCCATCCCCCTTACCCCCTGCTCACTAACTCACCCACTCTTGCTCCCCTGTCCTGGCATTCCTCTACACTGGGGCATTGAACCTTCACAAGGCCAAGGGCCTCTCCTCTCATTGATGTCCCACTAGGCCATCTTCTGCTACATATGCAACTGAAACCTTGAGTCCCTCCTTGTGTACTCTTTGGTTGGTGGTTTAGTTCCTGGGAGCTCCGGGGGTACTAGTTGGTTCATATTGTTATTCCTCCTATGGGGCTCAAAACCCTTTCAGCTCCTTGGGTACTTTCTCTAGCTCCTTTATTGGGGAGCAATCATTTTTCTAGCAAAATTTAAAACTTTTAAGTTTGAAATTACACGGTTTCAGGATGATGATATCTGATTATGGTTTGGATAGATATCCATATTGACAGTAAGTTTTGAACATTGTATTTTACCTGTTACAAGTTTGGTAAGTAAATATTTAATTAGAATATTTATGAACTGTTACACAATAAATTTTGAAGTATAAGTACTGAGTATCACATTCAATCAAAGATTGTAAAGCACTGAGTGGTGCTTGTGCAGAGCTCTCTAGTCAGGAATTCAACTTAAGTCCTACTTAAGCTAGAGATCTCTTTAGTTACTATTTAAACAGTCTGACCATTGGGAACTTGTTATGAGCATTTCCAGGAAGTCTTTAGGGAATGTCATATTCAATAAGATATAGTCACCTGCAGAATAAAATGCATATTTAGATTTAGGATGATTTAAGGTGTACTTTGAAGATTGAGCACATTGTTCAAGCTCATGTAAGTGTTTAAGGGAAATGCAGAGGTGAACTCAGTCTGTCTGACTTCAAAGTACATTCTGTTCACTATGACTCAGGACCTTAAGTGGCTCAGTAGTTGAGTGATGCTGAATAGAGATTAATTTGTTTGTTTGTTATTGTTGTTTGGGGTTTTTTTTGTTGTTTTTTTCCTTTTTAGTTTTTCGAGACAGGGTTTCTCTGTGTAACATTGGCTGTCCTGGAATTTGCTCTGTAGACAAGGATGACCTCAAACTTAGAAAGATCTACCTGCCTCTGCCCCCTGAGTTCTGGGATTAAAGGCATGTGCCACCATTGCCTGCTTATACCTGTAAACCCAGTACTTGGGAGGTAGAGGTAAGAGGATCAAGAGTTTATGCCCAGCCTCAGCTAAATGAGACTGTCGAGAAACAACAAAAGCAAACTAATACAATTGAATCTAATTTCTAAGATTCTTTTACAGAGTTGGTTCTTCATAATAGCATTTATTAAAGTTAATTGGAAGTCTAGTTAAAATACCGGTTGTTGTACATGCTTCACCTATAAGAGATTTGAGTCTGGGCTGGGGTAGGATTAGAGACTTAGACCTCACAAAGGTGAGCTTTTAAGGAGCGCTGCTTTACATACTATAACTGGGTTTTTCTTTGTTGTAACAACAAAAGAGCACACTGGGATAGAAACATGGAAATACATAATTCTTTTAAGCATATTTAATTTTTTCCCCCATATTAAAAGGAAATAAGGCCTCTGGGGTAATGAGAACAGGAAAGCCAGCCCGCTTCTTTTCTGCAAGAAGCGAGTACAAGGAGATGCCCTCCTCTCCTTCCATATCATCTATGGCAGATGAGAGAGCTGGCCCAGGGATATTAGCGTTGTCAGAACTTACAATGTTGCTCACCTGCTGCAGCACTCTGGGAAACAAGGTAGAACTGGCCCTAGTTGTAGGGGTTCCTGGTGAGCTGACCCCAAGAGCAGGAGAGCTAGCAGGTTGACAATCTCCTATACCTCTCAGGCACAGACCTAAGACTTTAAGCTGACCCTCATCAACATCTACCCCATTAGTGATCTGCTGGAGTGCTTGGAGAGCCCAGTCCTACAGATCCATAACTATAATGTCTCCATGACACAGTGCAACAACAGGACATTTGAGAGGAGTCCCAAAATTGATAGAGTAACAGAAGCCAAAGGCCTCTTGTCAAACCAATAAGTCATGGCAATGAACATTTGCAAGCAAAGAAGTCAGGAGAAAAAGGTAGACTGTGGGACACACTACAGCTTCCATAACAAGATTTTTTTTTTTATTAATCTTTGGTAGGGGTAGGTAGAGGGAGGTGAGTGGGATTGGGGTGCATGATGTGAAATTTACAAAGCTCCAATAAAAGTTAAAAAGGAAGGAAGGAAGGAAGGAAGGAAGGAAGGAAGGAAGGAAGGAAGGAAGGAAAAAAAGAAAGAAAGAAAGGAAGGAAGAAAGGAAGAAAGAGGGCCTAAGCATTTGCCTAGCACTACAAGGTCCTTAGTTCTTTTCCCAGCAGTGCATGGAAAAAAAACTATATCTATATATATATGTGTGTGTGTGTGTGTGTATATATATATATATATATATATATATATATATATATATATATGTACATATATACACACAGAGACATATATATTATTATAATATTATATAATTATATATATAATGTTAGAACTATATTGAACCCTGGCATAGTGGCAAACACCTATAATCCTAGCACCTGAGAAGCAGAGGCAGGCAGGTCTCTATGATTTAACCTGTGATACCTTGATTGCATTCAAATATTAATACATTAAAAATGATTGTGCCTTTTACATTTGTCAGTTTGGTAGAATTGAGTTTTAGGTTTACATTCTTGGCTACGTAGGCATTGAATGTTGGATAGTATGTTAATGACATATCTTTTGTGTAGGGGATTTCCACCTTTGACATCATTATGTTTATTGGATCTGGTCAAGTGGCTTTTGGCTCACTGTGGAAGGCCCCAGACAGAATGTCGACACAAGTCCATAGAACTCTTTTATAAATTTGTTCCTTTACTGCCAGGTATGTCCTCTCTTTTTCCTTTTTAATTAAAAGATCATTAAAGTGGGGAAGGGATTAGTACTTTTATGGCAGTAGATGTGTGGAATCAAAGAACAACTTTGAAGCCTTTCATCTTTGGATGAATTTCACAGATCCAGTTTAGATCGGCAGGCTTGTGCAGCGTGTTCCCTTACTTGCTATGTTGCCTTCTTTGCCCAGTATCTTGATTCTTAACATTCTACCAGCATTAATTGGCTTTGGGTTTGCCGTTTTGTAGATGGAGACAGTTAAGAACATTATGATTCTGTATAAATGAATACTACAAATACCATTTCCTTCCTCTTCTCCCCTTCCTCCTCCTCCTTGCTTCCTCTCCTTCATCACCCCTCTCTCATTGGCTTTATAGCTCAGATTCCTCCTGTCTCATCTTTCAGAGTGCTGGTATGGCACATATGTACCACACTAGTATATAGAGACATTTTCTCAGTTGATTTACTTTCCTCCTAGATAGCTCTAGCTTGTGACAAGTTGACACACAAGTATCCAGCACAGCACTTGATAAAGTTCCCATCCCTTGCTCTTTGAGCAGATCTGCCTTTCCTTCTGATAATTGTTTTTCTATCTTTCTTGACACTTGCTGTAGAGTTTAAATACCATATTGATTTTCTTCTCATGATTACAATAATCTTTAGTTAGTGAAAATAATGAATTACGCTTCCTTTTTATAAAAATTGTCCTCTTAATACATCAGGCACACATTCTGTTTTGGTTTCTTATCTAAGATTATCAGTGACAGATAATTTAACCCTTTCTGATTTTATAGCATGCAAAGTAAAATTTTACCCTTATTTGATGGAGAAAAAAATACATTATCCAAAGAAACAAATTTTAAAGCAAGACTTTTACTTAATAAACAATACTTAACATGCAGCTTGAGAACCTGAGGCTTGAGATCGCGTGTTCCCACTAGTTCAGGCCAGCTTGGGTATCTTCACATTTTAAGTCCTGTAATCTTTGTAACCACCTAGGAGGTAGGTGTGTGATTGTTCTTGAGATGTTTTGAGATGAGGAGGTTGAGATTTAGAGAGCTCAGGTCCTCAGAGATGTGAGTAACACAACCAACATCAAAGCCCCAAATCACAGTGTTGTTTTGTAACTTGAAAAGAAAATTGCAGGGTCCAGAGTATTAGTTTGTTGCTATTCCAAATGGTGTATTTATAATGTTTAGGAACTGAAAAGAGTGGCCTTAGTGGAAATAACTTCTTAGAAGGAAAAACAATTTAAAAAAAAAAAAAAAAAGATGAGGAGTAGTAAAAAGATCATCCTGTATCATTTTCAATTTAAACTAGGTTTAGAGATTAAAGAGGCTTAATTTTTGAGTGTTTACTTATTATATACATATGCATGAATATGTTTTTACATTTTTATTTTGTCTCCTAGGCAACAAATCCCCTCCTTTATGGTTGAAAGACCTTATCAAAAAGGAAGGTATTTCTTTTCTCATAAAGACCTTTGAAGGAGGGGCAGGCAGCAGTGATCAGCCAGCAGGCATTCTTGCTCAGCCAACCCTCTTCCGCTTACACGGGCCAGTCAGCCTGCGAGGAGTGCTGCAGTGGCTGGACCTCCTCCTTGCAGCACTGGAGTGCTACAACACATTCATTGAGAAGGAGACTGTGCAAGGGCAAGAGGTCCTGGGTAGGTAAAAGTAACTCTGAGACAGCATTGCCTGATTCTGCTCAGTTTATTCCATGTAGACTGTACACTACATGCCATAATAACAAGGCTGTGAGTTCTAAGCCAGCCTTATCTACAGAGAGTGTACCAGGGCAGCAACTGCTACATGGTGAGACCTATGTAGAAAATAAATTCAAATAAAAAATAATACTAACAAACTGATAGCAGATACACTAGTAGAGTAAAACATTGCCTTTCAAGGTGTAAAAAACATATGGAACACCAGACAGACTGGATCAGAAAAGAAATTCCCTACAACACATAACAATCAAAACACCAAACATACAGAACAGGAAAAAATATAAAAAGCTGTAGGGGAAAACGACAAAATAACATATGAAGATAGACCTATTACAATAACACCTGACTTTAAAATGGAAAATGCCTAATATACCTGCTTAAAGACAACCATGATCATTTGTTTTTGTATTGCTTATTGGAGGAGTCTGACCATTTCTTCATATTATATACAATGTCAGATGTGATGGTACATACCTGTATTCCCACTTTTTCAGGAGAGGGAAGGGCTGGAGGATCAGAAGTTTCAATTCAGTTTGGGTTATATAAGCATGACTCTATCCAAAGAGTAAAAATTGGTAAAATGGACATTATTTGGGTTTTTTTTTTTGACATACTATTGTGTTAGATTAAATTTTAGTGTTAGATCAAACCATAGAGTTTTAATGTATGTTAGAGATTAATGTACATATTTATTATTTCGGCTCATTGTTTGAGCTCCTTCCATCAAAGCCTGACTAAGTCAGGGTGACAGGAAGATGTGGCAGATCACTTCATGATTGACTAAAAGTGAGAGAGTCCCAGAACACAAAGACACTGCACAACGACAGACAACTAGGGACCTGTGTCTTCTAACTATTCTCATCTTTTTTTTTTTTTTTTAAAGATTTATTTTTTTTTTTTATTATATGAAAGTACACTGTAGCTGTCCTCAGACACTCCAGAAGAGGGAGCCAGATCTCATTACAGATGGTTGTGAGCCACCATGTGGTTGCTGGGATTTGAACTTATCACCTTCGGAAGACCTTTCCGGTGCTCTTACCCACTGAGCCATCTCACCAGCCCTATTTTCATCTTTTTAAAAGACTTTTTTTATTAGGTATTTTCTTCATTTACATTTCAAATGCTATCCCAAAAGTCCCCTATACCCTCCCCCTGCCCTGTTCTCCTACCCACTCACTCCCACTTCTTGGCCCTGGCATTCCCCTGTACTGGGACATATAAAGTTTGCTAGACCAAAGCTGCACAACTTCCGTAATAGCTGCAGCAGGTGGTAGCACATGTTCAAACCATAGCAAGAGGACTGGGAATATAGCCCAGTGGCAGGGTGAATACATAAATAAATGACCTGGCCTTGTGTAGATATTTTTACTATATCTGAAATTGAATTCTATTTTGATTATAATTTAGTTCAAAATTTGAACTAAGAAGCTAAGAAGAAATGGCTGCTGTTTTGTCCATCTTTCCTTTAACTTTTTTTCTTTGAAATAGTGTTTAATTTGTTATTAAGTATATATTATCACTTGTATTTCAAAAAGCCACTGTACATTAGTGTTAGTAGAGTTAGAAAGAAAGGCATACCAGAAACTTAGACTACCCAAGATACAATTTGCAAAACACAAGAAAATCAAGAAGGAAGACCAGCGAATGGATACTTCATTCCTCCTTTGAATAGGAAACAAAATACCCATGAAAGGAGTTACAGAGACAAAGTTTAGAGCTAAGACGAAAGGATGGACCATACAGAGACTACACCACCAGGGGGGATCCATCCCATAATCAGTCACTAAACTCAGACATTATTGCATAGGACAGCAAGTGTCTATTTAAGGGACCCTGATAAAGCTGTCTCATACAGAAGTGGATGCTCACAGTCATCTATATGTTGGAACACAGGGCCCACAATGGAGAAGCTAGAGATAGAACCCCAGGAGCTGAAGGGGTCTGCAACCCTAGAAGAGGAACAACAATATGAACTAACCAGAACCCCCAGAACTCGTATCTCTAGCTCCACATGTAGCAGAAGATGGCCTAGTCAGCCATCATTGGGAGGAGAGGCCCCTTGGTACTGCAATCTTTATATACCCCAATACAGGGGAATGCCAGGACCAAGAAGTGGGAGTGGGTGGGCAGGGGAGCAGGGAGGGGGGAAGGAGGGAGGGAACTTTCGGGATAGCATTTGAAATGTAAATTAAGAAAATATCTAATAAAAAATATTGAAAAAAAAAGAAAGAAAGGCATAGTAATATTTTGCTGCTATTATTTCTAGGTACCGAAGTACAGTCTTCACTTTTGACATCAGTGGCTTTCTTTTTAGAAAGCATAGCAACATATAATGCTAGAGCAGTAGAACAACGCTTTGGCACTGGGGTGACTGGCCCTCCCAGCCTCCAAGAGGAAGAAAAATACAATTACAGCAAATGCACAGTCTTAGTCCGGATTATGGAATTTACCACAACCCTGCTCATCACCTCTCCAGAAGATTGCAAGGTAGAGTCTCACCTCCTGCTCTGTTCATTGCAGATTGGTACTTTATAATGGAAAGTGCTTTAAGTTTCCCTAAGATCAGAGGTTCTAATCTGTAATATTTACATTGGGATTCAAAATTACAGTTATCAAGTAGCAATCAAAAGAACTTTATGGTTTCGGGTTGCTATAACATGAGGAACTATATTAAAGATTGAGAACCAGTGCCTTAGATCATTAGACATAAGGGAGAAACATCAAAATTATATTGAGATCCCATTGTAGCCCAGTTCAAATACTTATTATCAATAAATAAAATAAAAACAAATACTGGTGATGATTGAGCAGCAAAGCAAGTGCTGCTTTGGGGAGCTCGGCCTGAGAGTGCGTGGGAAAGTGCTTGCTCGCCATGGATTCCAGGCCTAGTACTGTCATTTCACTAAAAACAGGATCAAAAATTAGCACAACCACCATGGAAATCAATCATCTTCAAAACCTAAAAGTGTAATCACTGTATGTGACTTAGGCACACTGTTCTGGTCATTCCCCAAAGGAGTCAACATCAACGGAGAGATACCTTCATGCTCGTTTGTCATTTGTTTATTTGCTTGTTTGTTTATTTTTGAGACAAGTGGAAATTGTAACCATGGTTGTCTGGGACTTACAATGTAAACCAGGGTGGTCTGGAATTCAGATTCACCGGCCTCCCTAGTGCTCTGATTAAAGGTTTGTGCTCGGCTATCCTCATATTCATAATAGCAAGTTAGGGAATCAACCAAGGTGCCATTAATGGATGAATGAATAATGAATGTGTGTGTTTATATTCATAATGATGTACTATTCTCCAGCCATAATGAATAATGAAACATAACTTACTGGAGAATAAATGAAAGTAAAGATCATAGTAACTGGTCAACCAGAACCAGTCAAGTATCACCAGTTTGATTGTAATTCCTGTAATTCTTTAAGGGATTTTTATGTTTCCTCTTTAAGGGCTTCTACCTGTTTACCTGTGTTCTCCTGTATTTCTTTAAGGGAGTTATTTTTTTCCTTATTAAAGTCCTCTATCACCATCATGAGAAGTTATTTTAGATCTGATTCTTGCTTTTCCAGTGTGATGGTGTATTCAGGACTTGCTGAAGTGGGAGAACTGGCTTCTGATGATGCCAAGTAACCTTGGTTTCTGTTGCTTATGTTCTTAAGCTTGCCTCTCACCATCTAATTATCTCTGGTGTTAGCTGGTCTTGCTGTCTCTCACTGTGTCTTATCCCTCCTGTAAGCCTGTGTGTCAGGACTCCTGGGATACCAGATCTCTCAGGTCAGAATTTGGGTATGGAGTGCTGTGGCACAGGGTCAGCTATTGGGCACAGATGGAAACTGGAAGGATCCTGTCCACTGCTGTTCCTTAGTTACTGTGTCCTGATTACTCTGGGCAGGTCCCTCTTGTGTCTAGAATTTGAGCAGAAGTGGTGTTCTTGCCTCTACTCTCAGGTATGTCATCACTCCTTAGAGACCAGGTCTCTCCTGGTGGGATTTGGGTATGGAGAGCTGTGGCACAGGGTCAGCTCTGGGGCGCAGAAAGAAACTGGACAGAGAACAACTGATAACGAAATACTTTCATTTGGCATATCTTTTCAATTTTACAGCTCCTGGAGAAGGACTTGTGTAATACAAATCTTATGAAGGTCTTAGTGAAAATGATCTGTGAGCCCGTGAACTTAGGTTTCAATATTGGTGACGTCCAGGTTATGAACCATCTTCCCAGCATTTGTGTGAACCTGCTGAAAGCACTTAGGAAGTCCCCGTACAGGGACATGCTGGAGACTCACCTGAAGGAGAAAGTGACAGTACAGAGGTGGGCACTTGAGTTATACTCACCTTTACTGATTTAAGGTTCTTACAGATCCAGTGTTTCCAGCATGTCCTCAAGAATCAGTGCATGTACCCACTTGTGCACACAAATGCTCTCAAATGTTTTTCAGAAGCATGATCTTTGCTAATTCCTTCCCTGTATGTAAGGAAGGAAAGAAGAACAGATGTGCTTAGCTCTACACTTGGTTTCCATGGCTGATTTGTCCTGGAACATTTGCCTGCTGTTACCTTTGTGTTTTTCATGACTGTAATGTGCATTTGTGTGACAGGTGATTATTGAATTTATAACAGCGCAAACAATTATTTAGGGTATTCTTAACTGCTTTGTTTTTCCCCCCCATGGCCAGTGTTGAAGAGCTCTGTTCGATTAACTTGTGTAGCTCTGAGGCTCGCCGAGAAAGGACCAAGTTACTTTCTGTCTTATCAGCCTGTAAACAGCTTCACAAAGCTGGTTTCTCTCATGTTATATCACCATCTCAGGTAACCATGATCCGTTTGTTTTAACATATCTTTTAGCTTTTTTTAAAAAAGATTTATTAATTATTATAGTATGTAAGTACACTGTAGCTGTCTTCAGACACACCAGAAGAGGGCATCAGATCTCATTACGGATGGTTGTGAGCCACCATGTGGTTACTGGGATTTGAACTCAGGTTCTTTTGAAGAACAGTCAGTGCTTTTAGCCGCTGAGCTGTCTCTCTAGCCCATCTTTTAGCTTTTTTGTGGTAATGTTATTATGGTAGTACACAATTGTATTTATATTATTTGTTTAAAGTACTTTATATACAGAAGTACAGAATGTACTGAAGTAGAAATTACAGAACATTAACATGTAGGAGTCATCTTGAATGTGAACACCAAAGTAAAGGCAGAGTGAAAGAGAAGTAAAGGATGGTTGATATTTTAATAACCTATATGCACCAGTAGCTGTAGTGCCTGTATCTCAGAAAGAGGAACATTGAATCTGTAGCTTAAGAAAACAAAGCTGAGTTAGAGTGTCTTAAGCATTGGAAAATACTCATCAGTGTTAGCTAATACAGACATTTTAACTAAAGATGAAATGTTGTGGTTTGTGTTAAACACCTCTCTCACCAGACGCTTCATTCAATTTTTCCTTTAGTCTACAGCATTGAACCATTCCATTGGCATGAGACTGCTGTTCTTGGTTTATAAAGGCATTGTGCCTGCAGAGGAAAGGCAGTGCCTGCAGTCTTTGGACCCCAGCTGTAAGAGCCTGGCCAATGGACTCCTGGAATTAGCCTTTGGTTTTGGAGGACTGGTAGGGAAATCAGCTTCGTCCCATACTTCCTATTGAGTGATATATACAACTTATTTGTACATCTCTAAAAACTCTGAATTTAGTTAGTAAGGTCTTTGGACATGGGTTGTAATTGACTTGATGACTTTCTCTCTAAGGCTGTCTTCTTTAGTACTTTTTTAGTACTTGTAAAATTGAAATTTCTGTCCAGCTTTGTTTCCCAAAGGCCTTTAGGCCAGAACATTTGTCACTAAGGTAACCTGTGTGGCCATGCTTCTTCCCTATCCTTGTTGGTTCTGGGAATGGAGAATTAAGGAACCTGAATGGTAATCAGGAAGCTCCCAAAGCATCACAACAACCAAGTCTTCACGGCTCTTTGAATTGAGCAGAACTGTCCTCAGACAGCCTGTTCATACTAGACTATTCTCTGAATACAGCAATGTTGTTCTGGACAATTGGAAGCAATATCAATTTAGGAGGCTTATCTTATGAAGTGAAACCTAGAAAATAGAAGATAAAGTATATATATATATATATATATAATTTAAACTTAAGTCCTGACAACATATCAGGTTCCTTGTGGACCGATGACCTCAAGGTCTTTTTGGGGATACGTTCTCTGCTAAAGTTTTTCTCTCTTCCTTAGTGTGACCATCTCGTGAGTTTGCTCCTGAATCCAGCAATGCTGTCTACACAGTATCTGGGCAGTTCACAGAGAAGCATTAGCTTCTCCCATGGGGAATATTTCTACAGTTTGTTCTCAGAAGTGATCAACAGTGAGCTGTTGAAAAATCTCGATATTGCTGTATCAAGGCTCATGGAGTCATCTTCAGATAATCCCAAAATGGTAAGGAACATTCCCTTTACATATTTCCTTGTCTAATGCTCACAAAGGGTTTTTGTGTTTCTGATGTTTTTTCTTAAAACCAAGTTTTTTTCTGAAAGGTTGGAAGGTCTTGCTAGTATATGAAAATAAAATCGATAGAAACAAAACACAGTCTTTATAAAACTAGTTAATTANAGTCATCTTCAGATAATCCCAAAATGGTAAGGAACATTCCCTTTACATATTTCCTTGTCTAATGCTCACAAAGGGTTTTTGTGTTTCTGATGTTTTTTCTTAAAACCAAGTTTTTTTCTGAAAGGTTGGAAGGTCTTGCTAGTATATGAAAATAAAATCGATAGAAACAAAACACAGTCTTTATAAAACTAGTTAATTAATAGACAATAAGACTGGTTATTTTTCCCATTCCCTCGTGCCCCTTAAATCTCTCAGCTTAACACTATAAGATATATATTTTCTCCAGAATGTCATATTGGAGCATCCACGCCTGTCCTGTGCCCAGCAGTGTTTATTTCAACACCATGTTTAGGTTGGTCCCCCACACTGCCAGCCTGCCTCTCTTCACAGCACTCACAGTTTCAGAGTCCTGCTTTGTTTCTTTCATGTTCTTGCCACAGCCCTCTGTGCCTCATCATGGTAACTCTTTAGATCATGGTATTTAATACGTTTGTTTTTTGTTTGCTTAACTTAGGGGATTCTATGGGTTGTTCTGTTTTTGTTTACATGATTTTTCATTTTTATTTTATCTTAATTTTACATATAACTATGTAGTCCTAGCTGCCATAGAGCTCACATTATAGACCAAATTGGCTTCAAACTTAACAGAGGTCATCCTGCCTCTTTCTTTGCCTTTGCCTCCTAAGTGCTGGGAATATGTTACCAAACTTAGCCTATCTTATGGGACTTTTTTTTTTTTTTTTTGGTTTTTTCAAGACAGGGTTTCTCTGTTTAGCCTTGGCTATGGACCAGGCTGGCCTCGAACTCAGAAATTCGCCTGCCTCTGACTCCCAAGTACTGGGATTAAAGGCGTGTGCCACCACGCCCGGCTTTTTATGGGATTTTTAAATGCTAACTGCAAGTAACATTTAAAAATGTCTGTAGGTAGTCAAAGACTGAGCTGCTCGTGCTTTAGAGGAGTTACAATCTTATACTAGGCTGACCTTTTACACTTTCCATTCTCGTCCATTGTTGAAGTATTCCACGCTGTGTGATGCTAGGAGTCTGTGAGAAATAAACTCGGAGACACATAAAGCTAATATTTTAAGTGTAAGTGTTCAAACTTTTAGTGAAATTTTTACACACACACACACTTGAATTTACTATCTCTGTTTCTTTTTCACAACTCTCTGAAATAACAGAATGAGGTTAAAAGTGAAAATAACTAAATCAGTTTTAATGGATACAAAGAAAGAACAACCAGAATGACAAAGTACAAAGCAGAACCTGTCTGCCAGTTAAAACCCTTAGCCTGTTCAAAGCAGACGAGGTTGGCAAGACTGTCAGAGAGGTTGAGGAGGGAAGCAGGAGAGACAGGGAATGAATGCTGAAATCAGAATTGCTGCTGAACAAGAAGATCAGAAAATTCGAAAGAGACCTTTGGAATTAAGCGTGGATACTTGAAATTCAAAATTCAGAACCCTGTGAAAGAAGGGGATGGAAAATTGTATGAACCATAGGAGTCTAGGACACCAGGAGAACATGGAATCACATAAGCAGAATCACCTAAGCAGGGCTCACAGGGGCTACAGAGACTCAAGCAACAGTCAGGACTCCTATATGGGTCTGAGCTAGGTCTTCTGCAAACACGTTATGGTTGTGTAGCTTGGTGGTGTTCTTGTGGGACTCCTAACAGTGGGAGTAAGGATGCCTCTGACTCTTTTGACTGCTTTTGGAATTCTTTTCCTCCAAATGGATTGCTCATCCACCCTTCATAGGAGAGTGTGTGCCTAGTATTATTATAACTTCTTATGCCTTGTTTGCTTGATTATCCCTGGGAGGTCTGCTCTTTTCAGAAGAGACACTGAGGAGAAGTGGATGAGAGGGAAAGTGCAAGGAGGGGCCTGGGAAGATTGGAGGGAGGAAACTGGAGTTGGGAATGTGTTGTGTGTGAGAAGAATTAAAAAAAAAAAAAAAAGAATAGATGGAGAAAATGAGGAACTCACAGAGAATAGGATGAAAATACAAAACAAAAACAAAATAAAAGTGTTAAGTGCAATGATACATGCCATTAACCCC
>CACVCL010031241.1:0-34288 GCA_902729485.2 Mus minutoides
CATTTCTGCTTTCATGGTGGGGATTTTGAAATGCAACATCTAGTACAATATCCTCTACTAGAGTGGGGGTTCAATCCATTCACTCATTTCTAAGAATAAGGCAGATATGAAGGAATGTCTCTAAGATTATCTTACAGAAAAATCTGTGATTTCTACCCTGGGCTCTTCCCTCCCCTCCCTTCCTCTCTCTTCCCCTTGTATCTCCTTCTCTCTCCTCCACTCCCTGCTCTCTCCTCTCTTCCCCTTCTCTCCCCCTCTTCCCCACAATTCTCCTTGTCCCCCCTTTGCTTTCCCCATCTGCTTCCATTCCTACTCTACTCTGAAGTCAGCAAGTTTTCCTATTGGGATCATCTCTATGGAGAAGTCCAGATGGCAAGGAACTGATGTTTCTACAAAAGTAGAGAGAGAGGTATGAGGAAAGAGAGAGGTTCAAAGGAGGGGGAGACACAAGAAAAATGAGGTACCTGGGAGAGACAAATACCATGTTTTTCATATGTAGAATCCAAGTGTGTGTGTGTGTGTGTGTGTGTGTGTGTGTGTGTGTGTGTGTGTGTGTAGGATGACAGCAAAAGACAGAATATTTGGAGTGAGGAGGAGAATCAGTGGAGTTGGTAAGAGAGGCTTTGTGGGGGTGAGTATGAGGAAAACATAATGACATCTATGTGCAAAATGTAGTGAAACCTATTGTTTCATATGCCAACTTAAAAATAGAAACAAGCGAGTCTGCTGTCTTTAGATAAGGACCAGCAAGGACCTGAGGCTGCCATGGCTACTGGACTAAACTTGGATGCAGATTATTCTGCCAGTGTTAACCTTGAGATGATAATAACCTCAACTTGACCAGAATACTTGAGACCCAAGCCAGCGCACCCATTGCATGGCCTGGGTTTGTCATCCTGAGAAACCGTAAGGCAGGAAACACGTGTTCTAAGCATTTGTGCATGGAGGCCGATGGCATTTTAAACCATGCAGATGCAGGACGTCAGTGAAGAAGCACTGGACTCTGGGAGATCAATGTTCCAGTCTGGCCATTTGACAGTGAGAAAGCTGAGTCCAAAGGAGGCCTTGTGACATGTTATATAGCTGCTTCATAGCCACCACATGTGGGCCCTGGCTTTCCTGACTCCTGTTTTGTGCTGGATATGTTCAGAGCTACCACTACTATGGGTGGCAAGCCCAGTTTCCTGGATTCTGATGCCTGGGTGTCAGGTTCCTCTGGTCTTGACTTGGTTTACATTGTATAGACAAACAGTGCCCTCCACACTGTGCCTTTTTAGCCTGGAAGCCTTAGCTGCCTGGATACCCTCTACACAGAATAGAGTCCCCATTCATATTTGATGTCTTTCAGAGTTATACCATTTCTCTGAGATCTTATGGGAAAAGAATTTATCTCCAGTCTTGTCACTGCATTGAAAAACTTGATTAAAAAAATCTTTTCTGTGTGATCTGGAAACATCTTGATTGTCTCCCAGCTTTGGCCATCGGGCAGGATCTCATCAGCTTCTGGTTGGATGTCTGCAGTGTGAATAAACAATCATTCCAACTAAACACAGCAAATATTCCTAAAACGATACTTCCAAGAAGGAATAGAGTGGCAGATGGCAGAGATGGGTCAAAATATATTGCATAGCTGTAAGCCTCAAGCAGGAATTCTGTTTGGAAATAAACACTCGAGTCATACTTAGGTTGAGCACATGGAACATAGCCATGTTGCCTTGCTTTATGTCCTTTAGTTAGTAGGAGATGAAAAGATGATAAGATGTTAATTCTGAATGGTTGGCATATGGCTGCTATGCTCTTTTTAAAAGTTATGATAATTAGGTCAGTGAAATGGCTAAGAGAGTAAAGGCACTTGCTGCCAAATCTAATGACCTTAGTTTGATCCACTGGACCCCCAAGGGTGGAAGAAGAGAATCAGTTCCAGCAAGCTGTCCTCTGACCTCCCACATGTGATATGGCATATGTATACATACACATACACACATACACAATGAGCATAATTAAAATGTTAATTACATTATAGTTGAATAATATATAATTTATAACATACATTAAAATATATTTAAGTAATATATACCTAGGTCAGAGATGTTGCTCAGTGGTTAAGTTTATATACTGCTTTTGAAGAGGACCTGAGTTCTTGTCCCACACCTACACTGGATAGCTCACAACCTCCTCCAACTCTAGCTGATATCCTTTTCTGGCCTCTGTGGGCACTTGTGTTCATGTACATATACCTCTCTCTGTACACAATATATAATATACACACATGCCTAATTTAAAATAAAATATATCTTTAAAAATATGTATATTACATATAATATGCACCATGCTTACTAAAGTTATTTTTGATATTAAAAGTATCTTAGCTTAATGATTTATTATGTCTAAGACATTTAACAATCGCTTGACACAAATATCTCATTAAATCTTCCCAGCAACTCTCTAAGGAAAAGACTTTTTCTTTCTCCTTTTTCTTGAAGTTCAGAAAGAATTACTTGTTAAGATTCACCTAGCTTCTAAGTGGAAGTTGAATCTAGTTCTGTCTAAAACCAGACATCTCCATATTTAAATTGTGACTTTCGCCTACTAACTGTGTGTAGGTGCAGAAATAAGATGCATATGTAAGTGGATACAGTTTGGGAACATTGGTATAATAAATAATTATCACTAGAAGTCAAAGTTGTGATAGGGAGATAATAGCCAGGAGAGTGAAAAACCCACATGAGCTAGCCCTGTGCAAGAAGGCTTTGTGAAACAATCATTCATTCTTCAACTATACTTTTCTGATCAATGCCATGGGATAGCAAGGCGCTGAGGGGTACGGTATTAGACAAGAGAGGACCTGGTACAATTTATCAGTAAAGAGGAGATGAATGGACAGTCATAATGGACAAATAAGGTCATTTCATATATGATGGACATTATAAGAAAAATTAAAATGGAACTTAAGAGTAATGGAAAAGAGGGACTTGAGTGACCGGTGTAAGAAACTTGGAGATTAAAATTTGAGACCTGGTTTCCTTTCTGCCTCTCTAACAATGAGGATGCAGGACTAGGGAACCCTAGGTTACAATCAGTGAGGTTTAGGGTGTATTAATATGTGAGGATGACTGACTGTATCAGAAAGAGACTATATTTTTCTATACATCTAGTCTCATTAATACTTGAATAGGTTGGGGTGGACATGAGGGGAGCAGGCAGAGCGAGTGTAATGTGATAAGGATTTCAACAACAAAACAAGCCATGTGACTTTGGGCAACAGAAAGTAAACGAGCTAGGGAAAGGCATAAGATGCATGTTGAACTTAGGGACAGAGTATTCCAGACAGATGGGGAAGAGCTAGACTTTGAAAAGCTAGCCTGGGCTTTGGATCAAAATTTAGAATCACAGTCATGGTACAAGAGAAGAAGATAATAAAGTGGTATTTTGTATTCTGACTGTAACAGAATACAGGATAGACAGACATTCACAAGGCAGGAGAAACTTCCAGAAATCTGAACAATCATGTGCTACATAATAGTGCAAGCAACAAAAAGATGTATGTCCCACAGCATTCCCATAAGACCTTCACATGTCTGAAAAATTCCTATCAACTAACTGCAACATTGTAGCACAGTGCACCGCTCATGTGTGTAGGGCGAGGCTGGTCCAAGTGAACCTTCTACATTGCCATTCACACAGAAGACTAATAGAGACAGTTACATTCATAATGCTTGACATGCTAATAAATGACCACATCACTGGTCTGTGACATTCCCATCCTGCTATTTATACACCTTCTGCTTTCTGCATCCCTTCATTGCATTGAGAGGGCATACTGAGTGAATGGCCTCCACCATCTAGGACTGCACAGTTACATTTGACATTGCCCACATGACAGTGGAATTGCCTGGTAAGTTCTTCAGAACACCTCCAATTTACACAGGCCCTGAGAAACTTTCATCTAAGCAAGCGGGAAGGGAGGCTGGGGATGTGGTCCAGTGGGTGAGTATGTTTCCCACTCACAGATGCTCTAATTCCATCCCAAATACTGCATAAACCTGGCCATGTTGGTACATGCCTATAATCTCAGAATTTACAAGGTAGAAGCAGGATATTATCTAACAAAAATAAAGGGAGAACAAAGAATAGAAGATTGTATCTGAGAAACACTGCAACAACAACAACAACAATCCATGACTGAGCCCTAAGAACTAAGATCTGTACACGGACCGTGCGAGCCTAGCTGGAGATGGCAGCCTTGGTTCTGCCCCACACTTCTGAAGGATTGGGCTGCTCTCATCTGTTGTACTTGAACAGATTGTGAACATGATCTCTCCATCTTTCTGGTTTTGGACTCAGTGGAGTTTTTCTGAAGTACTTAGTCGGGTAGGTGGGAGGACTGTGGGCAGAACTAAAGCTTCCGGGGGCAGAGAGCTCGTGCACAGATGGGAAGTTTGCAGAGCACAGATCATAAGCAACTTCAGCATTTAGAAGACTTCCTTTCTCACTAAAATTGTTCTACCCTTTGAGAAATAACCAAGAGCTTGTGCCATATGCCTCAAATATCACTAATTCTCTAGTAGTTTCCAAAGATATTTAAACTACTATTGCTCTCACATCTATAATTAACACCTCACTTACCAGCATACCTTTGTAATATATACATACATATGTACATGTTTCCTAGATTCTGTTTTCAAAGCCTAGAGATTTGCCTGCTATCTAAGATGAAAACAGGGAAAGATGAAGAAAGGTGAAATTTATAATAGAATGTAAGACTGTTACTCCGCCTGTTTCCCAACTCATTAGTGCAAAACACTCTTGGATTATAACTGCACTGCTGGGCCATGTATGTGCACAGGTCAAACAGAGGGACTTACAAAGAATATTTTGACTGATATTGACCCATCTTCTGCTGGTATACAAAAGGGGTATAGAAGGAAGAGCTGGGATTCCTTTTGAAAGGACCATAGCATTTTTCATCACCACACATTTACATCATTGTCTGTGGAAACCAAATGGAGGCATAAGGCAAAAATTTTTCTCTAGCTCATGGAATTCAAGGTGTGCAGGAAATAGTACCTATAAAAACCATCTAAAAGTAACTTCATTGGAGAGAATTTCCTGGCAGTAAAACGCAGGACACATTCAACTTGGTTATGGTGTATTGTCCATCTCTGTATAATTGAGTCGGCTTGACCAAGGTCTTGTTTATGGTTTTTGTACTAATGTACATGACTGACCTTACCCTGTAAATTTCCTTTCCTCCACTGTAGTTTCCAGGTTGGGCTAAGCTAGTCTCATTAGTTAAGAGGTAGGCATGTCTAACCTCTGGAAGTCTGTCATAGACATTTCTTCTACCTGGAATTTTCCAGGAGGGACATTTCCACAGAGGTTGTTGTATATCCAATGCATACAATAAAATTTGGGTGTAGTAGTACACATCTGTAATCCCAGGAGTCTGAGGCAGGAGGATCACAGGTTTGAAGTCAGCCTAGGAAATATAGAAAGATATTGTCTCAGAAAAAAATAAATAAAAATAAAGTACACAGTATGATAGTTTGATATACACAGTAAATTAATTAATTAAGCTCACTATCACACATAAAGTCCACGCTGAGCACATTTCCCATATGCAATCAATGTTAACAGTATTAGTTAACCAACAAAGTTAGACTAGCTGCTTATTAGATCTCTTGACTAACTTAACCACACTGCAGCTTTCCACCTCATGACCTGAATCTCCATATTTCATAAGGGAATGTTTTTGATCACTGATTCCATTTCTTTAAAGCTTCTAGGACATCTCGATTTTTTAAAGCTTTTTTTTAATAGTTAGATTTTTCCAAAATACTATCTTATTAATTGCCATCTCTTTCCCCCACTTTTAAAAATTGAAGTCTAATTTGCATAGCAAAAAATTCACCCTTTTGAAGTGTACAATTTAGCCGTTTTCAGTATATTCATAAGGTTGTTCATCCATCATCACTGTGTAATTTCAGAACATTTCCATCAGTCTCTAAAGGAAAGCATGCACCCATTAGCAGTCATTCCTATTCTCCTCCTGCCCACAGACTATGACAGTCATTAATTTGGTTGCTACCTCTATAAAGTCGCCTACTGTAGACATTTCATATAGATCGATTCATGTGATATGTGGCCTTTTGTGCCTGACTAAGCATGTTTTCAAAGTTCGCCCGTTTGGCACATGCCAGCATTTCTTTCTTCATTATGTCTAAATAGTCCATTTATTATTTATCTACTTGTGGGTTGGTGATAGTCTTGGGCCGTACTGTATGAATGTGTTAGGAAAAAGATAGGCATGAACAGTAGAGCTGGGAGAAAGGGGTCCGAAAGTACAACCAAAAGGCTTTGTTCCCCTTTGCATAGACCCGCAAGCTATTGTAAAGCCCTGGTTCCAACTTTCATGATTGAGCCTCAGTGAAAACACAAAAGAAAAACAAAGTATCCTACAACCCTGGGATGGCAAATTGCCTTAACCTAGAGCTGTGAAATCAGTCATGGGATCCTGAGCTGTCTCAAGAAGGTATTAGATAAGAAGTCACCAAGAGAACCTCAGCTAGATTATGGAAGCTCTGTCTCCTGAAGGCTCCAGTATGTTTAAATGTCCTAAAATTGCAGATGGATCATTCTTGCTGCACCAAGAACTAAGGCAACAGAGCATTTTCTCACATGTATGGACTTTCCAAGAATGGGTCTTTTCCAGAGGATGTTGGAAAAACCCACTATGACTTGGGAAGGAAAAAAGTTGTCTTAGGGTTCCAATTGCTGTGATGAAACACCATGACCAAAGCAACCTGGGGAGAAAAGGATTTACTCGGCTTACTCTTCCATAACACGGTTCATCACTGAAGGAAGGAGGGACAGAAACTCAAACATGCCCTGGAGGCAGGAGCTGATGCAGAGGCCATGGAGCAGCATTCCTACTGGCTCACTCCTCATGGCTTGCTCATCTCACTGGGTTTCTTATAGAACCCAGGACTGTCAGCCCAGGGATGACACCACCCACAATGGGCTAAGCCCTCCCCATCAATCACTAATTAAGAAAATGCCCCACAGGCTTGTCGGCTTACAGCTAGAACTTATTGAAGCATTTTCTCAATTGAGGTTCACTCCTTTCAGATGACTCTAGCTTGTGTCAAGTTGGTATAAAACTATCCAGCATAAAGGTTCCTTTACCAGTCCATGAATATGCCATCAACTTCACAAAAGCTTCTTTAAATTCCACAGCATAGAACGCACATGTGCTTTCTACCTGCCTCTTCCTTCAGGGATCCACCTTTATATATTTGAGTTTGCTTGAAGTATTCACAGTTCACTGAAGTTCCTTCTACTAAAATATTCCGTTTCTTTTGAGCACTTTCTTTTGCTTTTAGCCTTTGAGTTCACTAATCTTTTCTTCCAGTCTGTGTTAATTCATCTACTATGTCTTTTAATCTGACACACTGTAATTTTCCTACCCAGAAGTTCAATTTGTTTTTTTTTTATTTTTAAGGTATCTTTTAAAAATCTCAACCTATTTTTTAAAATATATGGAATAGGAGCTGGAGAAATGGCTAAAGAAGCTAAGAGTGCTTACTGCTCTTATAGAAGACTGGGGATTGATTCCTAGCAACCACATTGAGAGTCTCCTAACACCCTGTAAATCCAAGGAATCTGATGCTCTTCTCTGGGCTCTACAGGTAACCACAAGCATGTGTGCATACATACAACACACACACACACACACACACCTTTCTTAAAATTAAATATGTTAAATATATTCATATTTTACTTTGCTGGCACACCAAATCATTTTGTATTGCTGTAAATATTTTTGAGATTTTCTTTTTATGAAGGAAAAAATTAAAATTGACCTTTCTGCTCTTGCTTTATATTATTTATTCAGTAGGACTAGAACAGTATTTAGTCAATCACCAATGATACCTCATTAATGAAGCCAGCCCTTTCTAAGCTCTCTGTCCAGTTATCTCTAGTTCAGATTTATATTCTGACATGGGGCCGGGGGAGGTGCGACATAGTCTCAGTCCTGGGTGAGAAGCACATGCTGTCATCTTGTCTCTCTCCAGTCTCAGATCGTCTCTGCAGATGCCTGTGCTGGTTGGTAGTCTGCTGGGTAGTCAAGTTTGTTCTAGAGAGCTCCAGAGCTGTTTTAGAACTGCCTTTCCCAGCACTGCGCCTGTTGTGCAGACTGGATCCATCTTTATCTGCCCAGACTCTGAGCTCTCTTTTCTCCACCTGGAGCATCACTGACCTCAGCTCCCTCACAAGCAAACTGGGAACTCGTGAGATGCTAAGTTAAATGGTTGCACACCCCACCTCCTTGTTTCCTGTTTGTCATAGATAACCATTCTCTGTTGTCCATGGACATGAAAGCAGCTGTTTTGAACACTTGATAGTTGGCTATTTCAGAAGTCTATGAATGGTCCATGATATGATATCTTGTTTGGAAGCAGAGTCCTACCCTTTTGCTTTTAAAAAAAAATACGTGCTTTTGGCTCTGGCCATGCCAGCAGGGGAGGTTGGAAGGGAGACACCCAAGCCCCTGTTCTAGGCACCATACAATGGATGGCTGTGTGATGGAGGGATGGAAAAGATGCTGTATTCAGTGGAGAGATGAAAGAGAAAGCAAAGCTGAAGGTTTCATACATTGTGAAAAGAGGTGGAAGTGGAGACTCAACAGTGGTGAGGAACTGTAGGCTCGGTTATTAATCATCAACACTTCAACCTCCCTTCTAGCCCACCAGCCACCAGAGCTAGGGGAGAAGAAAGGTTAATAGGAAACAGGGATTGTGGACCTGTTTAGAAATAGTTCTTTGGGGTGATTCCAATCTTCATTATCAGCAGTCCAGTCCACTAGCAAACACCCAACACAAATCAGCAGCGGCAGTCTAGTCCATTTGGCAAACACCAACTATGAATCAGTAGCAGCAGCTAGATCCAGGAGAAACCGTGAGGCTCAACTGGTCAGTATCCGTCTGTGGGAATGGCCAAAAGCAGCCAGAATACCATCAGAGGTTCTTTGGCGGATTTCTCTCTACAAAGTCACAACAAATGAAGATCAGTGAAGAAAGTTAGGTGAACCCATGCATTGGTGACATCAGTGAAGGCCAGCATCAGCCAAGCCCAACAATACTTGGAAAATAGTTGCAAGATGAACGAGTGCCAGAGTGTTGTCCACTGTCTGTTGGGTTAGACTTATACTCTTCTTAAACATTACCTGCCTCTCAAGCATCTGCTCCAGCAAAACATCACATGCCCTTTCACTAGGCAGCTTCCAGAAAACACCACGTGGCTGTTCTCAGCAAACCCTCCTCCCATGTGTATGCTTCAGCAAAACACCCTCTCATTCTAAGACAGTTTCCAGAAAAACACCACATGACACAACTGAGTCTCCAAGGAAACCAGAAATTCCCACTTCAAGGAACAGGGGAATAAGAGGAGGCCTTGGTGAGGTCCTGGCCTAGGCTGTCACCACGGCCATGTCTAGGTCTGGAGTCCTGCTGCAGCTGGGGTCTCTGTTTATGTCTGTGTTACCACCAAAGGCCAAGTGGATGTCCATGGTCTGGGCTGCCACCAGAGACCATGTGGATATCTGAGGGCCAGGAAAGCTGGCTCCACCCCTCACCAGGGCAACACAGTAGAGCTCATCCTGCCAGCAGGGGAGAGAGTGAGCCAGCCCTTGAGGGAGAACAGGCCTCACCCCTTACCTGCTGTGGAGTGGCTTGGGGGAAGGAGAGATCTCCAGACCCACCTTCTACTCCCACCCCTCACTGCCTGCAGATCCAAAGTTGCAGGATCTCCATGACACAGAAGAACAGTAAACTATCTAAGAGGAGTCCTTGTGAGACACCAGTATAGATAGTGTTGCAGAAGCCAGAGGCCTGGAAACAAACCCAGTGATTCATTGCAATACACATTTGCAAGTAAAGAGGTGTGAACAAAGAATATACCGTGTGAGACTCTGTGACACCCTGCAACTACAATGTCCACGACAAGATTTTATTTATTTTTATTTTATTTTATTGTGGAGGGGAGGTTGCAAGGGCATAGGGCAGATATGAAGGAATGGAGAGATATGTGGGATTGGGGTACATGATGTGAAGTTCACAAAGAATTAATAAAAAAATTTTAAAAATGTGCACATGGTACATGTGTGTTTCTGTGGGGGGTTACAGATGTGTGTGAGTGCACATGCATGTGTGTGCACGTGTGCATATGTTTGAATACATGTGGAGGCCAGGAGACACCCTCAGGTGTCATCCTCAGGAGCATCATCTATCTCCCTTGAGACAGGGTCCATCATTGGCCTGAACCTTACCATTTAGACTAGATTAGATAGCCAGCTGGCCATTGAGGCCCAGAGATCCTCCTGTCTTTTCCCCTCCCTTCTTCCCAGTGCTAGTGTTATGAGGACAAGCCACCATGCCTGCCGTTTGAACATGGGTTCTAGGGATCGAACCAGATCCTCATATTTGCAAGGGGAATACTTCACCGACTGAGCTATCTTCTCAACCAGGTTTTAATCTTTCTATAGTCTCTAATTGTATGCATGGTTTTGTTTGTTTGTTTTGTGAGATAGGGTTTTTCTGAATAGCCCCTGATCATCCTGAAACTCACTCCTGTAGACAGGCTGACCTCAGACTTACAGAGATCTCCCTGCCTTTGCATTCCAAGTGCTGGGATGAAAGGCGAGGGTCGCCCTCGGAACATGGCCCATGAATGGAATCGCTCAAAGGGAATTCTGAGCTTGTGTGAGAAAACTGCAAGAACACAAGACAAGGAGCTCAGCTTCTTTAAAAACATAGAATTGTCCTTGAGATGTGCTTTTGTGCCCCTCCCAGATGTATTGAACATGTGGGAGTTTACTTCAGATCATTCGTTACAACTGGCTATTGTTTGTTTAAATGCCTCTACAGAAAGGGGTGTCTTTGCCATGTGCAGTTTGTCCTTGTGACGGTTGACTCACGTGATTCTTCTTAACTGTGAGAGCATAAATCCTCTGATACTCTGAATAAAGCTGGCTATTGCATGAGACTTTAGTCCACCTCATCTTTAAGCTCCATACCTGTAGGTCCCCCTGCCTCTAGAACAGTAAGTACACACCATCATTTGTAAATATATACTCGGATTATTTAGATCTAGTTTTAAAGTCCTTATGTTTTAGTTTAAAGAATTAGTCCATTTTTACTAAGCAATTACTTAGATTTGTATCTACTGTGCCAAATTTATTTTATTTATTTATTTATTTTGCAGAACTGGGCTTGAACCCAGGGCCTTGCACATTCTAAGCAAGCGTTCTACCTCTGGACTAAATTCCTAGCCTCCTGTGTTTATTTTTTCTCATTCCATATTTGCTTTCCTTTTCAGTTGACCACTTTTTATTTTTCTTACTTCTCATGAACTTGATTGGACAGCATTTCTGGTAATACACCAAGATTCAGAATTAGGAATAGCTCAGAATTCGGTGCCATATGCAGTCGCAATGGGCTGCTGAAAAGAGAAGTCAGAAATGAGAGGGATCCAACATGACAACTAGGGAAATTTTAATTAGTGTGTGTGTGTGGGGGGGTAAGGATGGGCTAAAAAAAATAACTTCTTATGATCAACCAAGATTCTGGTAGAGAGGTAAAATTGCAATTACTACTGTTGTTTTAATTATTCCTACATGCCTTATGGGGCCAGTAAGCAATAAGATTCCAGAGATGATGGGAGGTGGTGTATAATAATTAAAGCTATCTGAACCCTGAACTTCCCCTAAATAAAAAATATATATAGTCCTTGGGGTAATAATAATAGCAGCAGAGTAGCTAACCGTTTTTTAATACATACTAATGTCCAGTGTGCTTTTGCAAGGTTTTCACATTTAAGCCCCCAAACAGTATTTGGATATGGTGTATGCCACTAAACACTACTTCCTATCCACTCCGTCTCAGCTCTTTGCTAATCTAGCAGGTACGGAAATGTCCAGGCCTGTAGACCCTAGCCAGATTCATACAGATGCTCTTCAGCAAGGCCTGATTTTAGTTCCTGCTTCTTATTTGGTGCCTTTGATCTTTGTTGAAGCCATAGAAAGAGGATGGTTCTAGAGATCTCTCACATACATCATTTAGGTGGGTATATTCAAGGCTTGGGAGCATCCACACACACAGGTTCTCTGACCTGCAGAGAGATTCACTGATGGAAGGATGAGCTCTCTTCATTACCCTCTCCTCATATTTCTGAAGGAGATCGTAGAGTAATTGTGCATTAGAAGGAACTGAAGAGATGGATGCTACCATTAAAGGCTTAAGTGATGCTGGGTTTGTGGTCCCCATAGTGATTCCATCCTGTTCATCAGTCTGGCTGCTGTAAACAACAGCAACTGCAACAGGAGAGAGCACGGTGTGTGACAGTCATACATTTACTCAGGTGGCGGCCGGAGAGCAGCTGCCTTGCCAGCTGTCCTGTCTTGATGGAAGTTGATCATAACCATCGCTAGCTCTTTGTACATGGCTATTGATCTGGCAAATGTCTTCTTCTCCTTCCAGTATTGTACTTGTTCTTGCAAGTGAGACAGTCTCCAGAGAGATACTCTAACAAACAGTGGCTCAGAGAATGAGCACTGACAAAGTTTTTAATTAATAAACTAAAATTGTTTATTGTAAAAAAAGCTTAAACATACATGCACACATACACAGCAGGCAAAATAATACTAATTAATGGGCCACATGTCTTTTACCTAGTTTCTACAATGATCAATAGTTTTCACAGCCAATAGTTTTCAAGCAGAAATTCACTTCTTCCCTTTCCTATATCATTTTGAAATGAGTCCCAGATACCATGTATTTTTATTAATAAAAATTATATATGTCTCATTATCTTAGTCTTTTGCTTGTCTGTTGCTATGATGAAACACCATGATCAATGCAGTCCATTAAAAAAAAACAAAACGGTTTAACTTAGGACTTATGGCTTCAGGGAGCCTGAAGTTATGGCTGCAGAGTAAATGTGTGGCAGTAGGAAGAACTGAGAGCTTACAGTTTGATCCTCAGGTTGGAGGCAGAGAGGAAGATACACATATACTGCAAATAGCATGATTTTTTGTTTCCTCAAAGACCATGCCCAGTGACACACCTCCTCCTACAAGGCCACACCTCCTAATCCTTCCCAATAGTTCTACCAACTGGGAACCAAACACTCAAATATATAAGCCTATGGGGCCACTCTCACTCAGACCACTACAATCTTTAAAAGATAAAACCTTTTGAGACATGTCTTATTATTATCACATCTAAAAATACTAAATCATTTGTTAATATACCACATAGTCAATCTTTCAAATCTACTGTTGTTTTTAAAGGAGGCCCTTGGAACATATGACTAAAATGTATGCATTACAATCTGTCTTTAAAGTCTTTGTAGCATCAAGACAGCTCAGTGGGTAAAGACACTTGATATTGAGCCTGATGATCTGAGCTTGATACATGGGACCCACATAGTGGAAGGAGAGAATCAATTCCTACATGTTCCTATAACTTGTCCTCTAATTTCCACATGCGTGATGTGGCTCATTAAAATTCTCTCTCTCTCTCTCTCTCTCTCTCTCTCTCTCTCTCTCTCTCTCTCTCTCACACACACACACACACACACACACACATGCACATATGCACACACATGCACATATGCAAACATGAACAAATGTATGCACACATACAATATAATTTTCTCATCTCAATTACAAATTCTCTTCCATCTTTTTGAAATTTTTTTTTACTCTTGGAATTTATTTGTGATAGGAACTGTGTCATTTCCCATACAGGTTGGACTGGTAATTATACCTCTGTAATCCTCTTTGTCTCTTGTAGGTATGCAGTTGGTGGTAAAATTTTTAGAAGGTGTAAAGTCTGGACTGTCTTGGAGCATACCCATATAATTTTTTAGCCCCTTGGAGCGTCTGTAATAAAAAAAGTCACAGTGTTTGCTGAATATTTGGTTGAAAGGAACACACTATGTACTTGATTCAGTTTAGTATATGCCCAGAAAGGTCTCCAGTTTCAAGTGGAATCCTGATATACATTTTGGATCTCAAATGTTCCCTAAGGTGCCATGTATTCAAGGCTTAGTACTAAATGTGGTGCTTGTGGGAGGTGTTGGAACTGTGAAGAAGTTGGACCTTATAAGAAGACCCTGGGCCACTAGAAGAACATCTTGGAGAGGAGTATGAAACCCCAGACTTTTTTCTATTTCTCTTTCACTTCCTAGACATGAAGTGAAGAATTTGCTTCACCACACTATTCCACTCTGATATATTTACTGCCTTGCTACATGCCAGAACACTAGGGGGTTATCAGACCAAAGACTCTAAACTTTGAAGTAGAATACCACTTTTCTCTTTATAACTTAATTACCTTGGATTATTTTTTTGTAGTGACAGAAAGCTGACTGATTCAGATCCAAGCAGAAAAAGAAGTCAGTAACAAGCTTCGGTTCTAGTTGGGCCAAGTGACCTGTCAGGCCCAATTTTCCTGAGGAGATTCTTGGAAGATAAGAATGCAGTTTCTGGGACTAGAGAGATGATTCATCAGTTAAGAGCACTGACTGCTCTTCTGAAGGTCCTGAGTTCAAATCCCAGAAACCACATGGTGGCTCACAACCATCCTTAATGAGATCTGACGCCCTCTTCTGGTGTGTCTGAAGACAGCTACAGTGTACTTACATATAATAAATAAGTCTTAAAAAAAAAAAAAAAAAGAATGCAGTTTCTGACAAGCCCTGACATGAAGATTATTGTTGCCTTCTGGAGCAGGACCATGACCTCTAAAGCAGAGAATTAGTGTCTTTGTGATAAATACTCTCTGTAATGTTACTCTACCTCCTAGCCAAGTTATAACACGTGGGGCACGAGACCCCCAAATGACCACTCTGTACTCACTGCAACCAGGACCTTCAAACCATGATGTCAGTTCACACAGCATCAGCCTCTAAATGTTGCGTAGAGCAAGGGGGTCGGTGTGAGAGCTGGTGTACTGTGCACACGTGTGATCTGTTGACCCCGCCCCAGAGTCACCTACTCCAGCAGAGTCATCTTCTCACCTCTATTCACAGCAGTGTCTTTATTAGGTGGGAACCTTACACCTGGCTAAAACAAACAACTTCTCCATAGAAAAAAACACATTTAATGTTGGTGTTTGTCAAAAAGTAGATTTTTATAAAGGATAATATTGGTAAGAAAAAATTCCCATGACCCACTTAATCATCCTGTTTCTGGTGGAAGGAAAGGTGTTGTAAGCTATGCATTTGCAGAGTCCTGAGGGATAGAAAATGCCTTATCTGCCCATGAGCAGCTTGAAAGTGCTGACTATAAGTATGAAAAAATGACTTCTGGTGGAAAGGCATGAGAACAGACGCCTAGAAGTGAGAATAAGCTTGCCCATCTGTGACTCTCAGACCTGTGCCCATCTGAGAGCATCTCTTACAGAGGAATGTCTTACCAGGCAGGTAGATGGTCAGGGTGACTCAGGATAGATGTCAGGCTGCTTCCTTCAAAAGCTCCTTCAGAGGGTAGCATAATAATAAATTTATAATACATTTATAAACAGTTGCCATAGTAGAAAAAATGAGACTATCTGTGAGTGTTCTCATCATGAGTGAACACCTAACTTAACCATGTCCAGGACTGACCTTGAATCCTTGATATGCCTGTACTCCAGGCAGACACTCATGGTGGGCTAACTGTGTCAAATCCTTTTAGTGTAATGGTTCTCAACTGTCCAAATACTGGGGCCCTTTAATGTAGTTAGTTCCTCATGTTGTCATGATCCTCAGCCATAAAATTACTTCATTTTGCTACTGTCACAAATTATAATATAAATATCTAATATGCAGGATACCTAATATGTGACCCCCCTCCAAAGGGGTTGTCACTCACAGGTTGAGAACCACAGCCGTAGAGGAAGCAGAAATTTGCCTTTAAAAAAATTTGTATTTACTTCAGATACATGTTTGTCTTTCTATCACACAGTACCTCTGACAGTCATCATTACCGAGGTGCTGGATGCCCAGTTGCTTAGCGTGGTACATAGCAAAACACCACCACCAAGGACAGGGCCATTGTAATGACTGAGAGATTGAATAATGAACACATGACCACAACCTACTCTAGTTTAACCATGTATGTCGTTGTTCAGATTAATAACATGTGTTTGGGGAGTACTATTCCCAGTAAATGTCCATCTCAGTCACAATAATCTTCTAGGTTGTAATATTTTGCCCCCAAATGTAGCCTATACATAGAATCCAACAAAGTATGCAGGCTCTTTCCCCAAAGTAGCACTCACGGTGGTTGTGGGAACTTAAACGAACAGAAAAATCTTCAATCATTGAAAACATGAAGCCATCTCCACCATTTTGATCCCTTTAGAATCCTCCCGCTGAAGGACAAAGATCTAAAGTGATTTATACTACCAAGAGTAATTGACCCTGAGTACCTCAAAGAGGTCTGACTACAGCGACTGGGGAGGAACATGCGCACACAGCGAGTAGGGAGGCGCATGCGTGCACCCTATGGGATCCATTGGGAGCCTTGCTTGTTGAATGATCCCTGCCAGGCAAGGCAATTATAGCTGAGACCTTTGGAAAGGAGTCTGAATCACTCCCCACCGGGAAAGCAGGGAAAGGAACGTAGACACTAAGGAATGAATGTTTCCCTTCCCCAATACTCCCAGAGCACAGATTCTGGGATGCATCAGTACAGCTTTTCTGACAGTAGCAGTATCAGGCAGCTCTAAAGTATACTCACATGTGGGCTCCCCCTCCTCCTACTTCACACACCCCATCCTTACTGCTGTTCTTCCCAATGGTTCGCTTCAATAAACAGCCTCTGTTTCCAGTTCTGCTTCCTGGGAAACCGAAGCCAAGACAGGAAGAACTGTTATTTCTACATTGCAGATGGTAACTAGTTACATGCCCATAGCTACGTTCCTCGTGGCCCCAGACTGTCTGGTACTAAAGCCCATGCTCTAAGTTAATGCTGCCTCATAACCTGTCCTGTGACGGTGGACAGCTTCTCTAAGCACTTTGTCCAACAAGGAAGCCGCCGGCCATGTGTGACTGTTGAAAACTGCAAATGTGGGATGAGTGTAATGAAGAAACTGAAGTTCTCATTGTATTTAATCAACAATTTACATACTCACATGTGGCCAGTGGCCATCACATTGGACAGTGTAGTTCCAAGCCACAGATCAATTGCCTCCAGGACAAGATGTACTTATTACATATTTACAAAGTTTTCAGCAAGCAGGATAGCTAAAAAAAAAAAAAAGAAATCAATAAATGTACGTTTGATGGTTATTGCTGATACCCAACTGTAAAAAAAAAAAAAAAGAAAAGAAAGAAAAGAAAAGAAAAGAAATAACCAAACTCCGCAACATAGGCCAGGAATCGTATTTTTGCAAAGACAGGCACAAATATGGAGCTAGACATTGTGCCAAGCAAGGGGAAGATTGCTATAAATGGGACAGATATGGATCTACCCTCTGCTGGAGAAAATCAAAGCCAGACACAAAGCTCTCTGTTTCTGTCCCTTCATCACCAAGCCATGGTGTATGCAGGTTCTCCCATGGAGGGTTCAGGCTCTACGGCGTAGGGTACCGGTTGCCTCTCTGCCTCCACGCCTTTCAGTCATCTCACTGAGTTATCTTATGAGGCAGACTTCTTCTAAGGGACACGAGCTGAAAACGATGTGGACTCTGAAGTCAATATGTGGCTGGGCTGGAATCGAATTCTATTTCTAAGGTCCTGCCCTGTCCCTTGCCCCTCCGAGCCTTACCTTTTTATCTCTAGAATGGGGTTGAGGGGATCAAGTGAAGCCACAGACATCCTGACCTGAGATAATCCTACATAAAGAACCTTTACAATGTTCTGCCCTCATTTTCCATATTTTTTCCCCACACAGCAGGCTATTGTAGAGTGGGAGAGGCCAATTGTATCAGGCAGTCCTGAGGTAGCCTTAAGATAATGTTTAGAAGTAATTTATGGATACAAACTTGCAGTGCTGTTGAGCACATAGCTTTTCCAAAGGGAAGGAAAAAAATGACAGACTCATAATCCATAGTTCTGTCACGTTTTGCATGGAAATAGGTTTGGGTTATTAGGCAGAGACGTGCAGACACAAGGTAATGGAAAGGAGATGATACTATGGCCATGCTACTTCTATGAACTGGGGGAATCTCAAACTGTCCTCTTTATATGCATGATACTATTAACAGATGCCTTTTGGTTTCTGCTGTGTTTATATCATCGTGATGACTTTGGGGGATAGAAAAATCAACACTCCCTATTTCTTGTCCTTCAGACTGAAATGTCAGTGGGGAAGTACTATATACAGCATAAATCACAGGTGACATATGACAGTTACTTTGTCCTGGGTCGCCTAATGGAGCTGGATATGAGACAGAAGCTGTAATAGGGTAAGAGTTTCTTAAAGGATGGCCAATGAGGCAGGTCATGTTCCTCGTGGTCTAAAGCTGGGCATGGATTTCATTAGCTGTGCCCAGTCCCGGGCTCCTGTTTGAAGCCAGGTGAAGTTTAGGTTCAGCTCAACTAAACCTATATCCTTATAGATCTCAGATGTCAGAAGTTGGAAATAAATGCCTGTGGCTTAAGCTCCAACTTTTATCTTATTTTAGAGTCTCTCTCTGTCTCTCTCTGTCTCTCTCTCTGTGTCTCTCTGTCTCTCTCTTTGTCTCTCTCTCTCTCTCTCTCTCTCTCTCTCTCTCTCTCTCTCTCTGTGTATGTGTGTGTGTGTGTGTGTGTGTGTATTCACATGCCACAGTTACCATGTGGAGGTAAGAGGATAGCTTGTAGGAATCTGATTTGCTCTCATTTCCTAACATTTGAGTACCAGAGATTACTTTAGGTCATGGTGTTTGGTGGCAAACACACTTTCCAGCAGAGCCATCTTGCTGGCGTTGGCGCTATGTTTTGGGTAGTGGATTCTGGTACCTGCCTCTAGAGAGCCTTGGGACAAACCCCTAGACGATCTCTCTTCTACAATGGGCTAGTTGTCCTTGAGCATCCATTTGGGTTTCCCTGTGGCACTGTTAAGGCCTCCTTGGGCCAGGGTAATGGAGTTTTCCTGAGAGTAACTTGGCATCACCGAGGAGACTCAGGTTTGTCCATGTGCTTACGGCCTCCTTCTTGGTTTTCTCTTGGCAGCTCATTCAAGGTTCTGTAATGAGAATCCTTTTGAGGGCAAAACATGGTCCTTTTAGAAGAACAGAGTCAAAAGCTCTGAAGGAGCAGGGGCCTGAGAACTGAGAGGCCCAGGAAAGGCCTTCAGAGGTGGAGTGCTAGGGTCTGACAGTCATTCAAATTGTAGTTGTTAGAGAAGGGAAGGCAACTCTTTGGTGCCTCACACCATGTGGCTGAAGTGCCTCACCTGTTTGTACCTCAAGGAACAGGGACCAGAGACCAGATAGGAAGTGGACCCAGGTTATAAACCTCGAAATCTGATCTCCAGTGAGCCACTTTCTCCCCTGAGGCTCCACCTCCCACAGGTTCCACAGCATCACTCAAACAGCATCACTGGCGATGGGCCAAGTGTCTGAATGCCTGTCTACAGGGCATATTTCTTATTCAGACAATAATACCTGTAATTTTGAATCTGTGTGGCCGTACCCAAGGAGGAAAGAGGTTGAACCTCACAGGAAATGATGCTAACATGAGCAACAATCACTGACTTGTGCAAAAGTATTATGACTCATCTCAGTAGAAATAAAAGTAGCTTAGATTTGGAGAGGGAATTATCAGTATAGGAAGGAAGTGAAGATTGCCTATCCCTGGTCTCAAACTAGTCTCCGGCCTGATCTTGCAGACTATCACTTAAGTTTTTAAAAACCAAACCAGAGGTTTTTTTTTTTTCAAGGATAATAGAAGAAATGTGATTTGGACATAAGTATACTCCATTAGACAAGGACCGACAGTAGAAGAAAAGAATTAAAAATCACTTATCTTTGCATAGTGACAAATTGATGTTACAAACACCAAGAGACAACAATGGAAGAAAAATGGATGAGGATATAAGAACATGCTCATAAATTATTGCACTAAATTTGCTGTGTATTTTCCAATTGGGAAACTCTTGATATAAAGATAAGACTAAGATACTGCAAAAAGTAATAATAATAAAAGAAATCAAAGGTAATATGACACTTCCCAGTCTAGTATTTAGATTTATTGCCTGGATTTTTATGAGTTTTAAACAGCTTTTTTTTTGGACATTAAATATTTAGCAGTTAAGAGTTAATTTGTCATTTTAATTTTGAATTGTCTCACATGGCGTAATGTGACAGGCGTTAGAGGAAGGAGTATAGTATGGTTGTGCGGGATTTGTGGACCAGTGTGTGAAGGAAGGCTGCCAGATTGGAGTATTTTAATGTTGTCAAAAATCTCTTGAAACAATGAGATAACAGGTGCTCTCCAAGGTTCACAAAGGCGTCTGGTGTGATAGCTCTGTGGGGCTGGCATTAATATTTCACTCACTCCTGTAGCCAAGAGTGTAAGCTTAAGAGACACCTTCCCACACAGCAGAAAGTCTAGACACTGTGTTAGTTACTTTCCTCCTGCTGTGACAAAATACCCGAAGAAAAGTAACCCAAGGAAGGGAGGGCTTATTCTGCTCACAGTGAGAAGACACAGCCATGGTGGTGGGAAAGTGCTGGTAGTAAAGTCGTGAGGCAGCTGCCTCATTACACCCATATTCAGGAAGCAGAGAGAGATGGATGCTGATGTTCAACTTGTCTCTTTTCACTCAGTCTGGGACCCTAGCCCATGGAATAACACCCCCTCCACACAGGATGGATCCTCCTACCTCGATTGACCCGATGTAGAAACACCTTCTCAGATGTGAGCAGAGGCTTGTCTCCTAGGTGACTCTGGATACTGTCAAGCCGGCATATTAACCATTGCAGGCACCAAAGCCAGTCTCACATGGCTAGCAAAATAAGGGCCATTGCTGCGGCTGGGACACTAGGGCATGACGGCTGATTAGTAAATGTGTCCCCTCTGCACTTCTCTCAAGTATTCACAGTGGAAATGAAGTGGAGAGAGACCCTAGAAAGGAATACCATGAAAGAAAATGAGGAAAAATATTTGGCTCATATTAGGTTTTAAACAATCTCAACACCTGTCCCCAATCTGTTCTTCTATGCTACCTCTAGCTTCCTGTGCTCTTTCTCCCGGTTTCCTAAATCCTGGCCCAGTTCCAGCACTGGATATACAAGATTAGGTCTTCTTTAAGATTTCAGAAGAGAGATGACATGTGCTTTAAAATTATTATAATTTATTATACTTTTCATGACCTATGTGAACACTAAGCCCATGTTTTTAGTATAGCATTTCGTTCAAAAACTCTTTCAATTCTTTGACTTGGGGGAGCATGAGTTTATTTATTTCATAGGAAAAAAACAAAACAAAACAAAACAAAACAAACCAGAGGCACTCTAAGGTAAACAATCCCCCCCAAAGTCATAGGAAAAACTAAAGGTCATATTAGAACTCATGACTGGCATCCCTGAAGTCCTTAACATCTCTTTTATTACAGTTGATCTAAATGATTATCTGGAGGACATGCTCAAAAGAAGCTGTTTGGGTTGAGAGCATGACAGGGCCAACTTGATTTTTTTTAACTTGAATTTTCAATGGTTGTCCTATCCAATGTCTTCATTTGTTGCGCACATAGGAATGCATGATGGGAACATAGTGAAGGAGGAATGGTATCTGTGGTGGTAAAGGAGATGTTTTCTGTGACAAAGACTTAATCCGGACAATGTTATCACTGTTAGGGCATGTCCTGGAGGCATTCTAAACTCTCAGATGATGATGAGGTCCAAATGTGTAGAGCTGGCTGGCCATCTTCATCAATTATCTTCTGAATCATGCAGTTTGACATGTCGAGTGTAGGAATTACCACCATAAAGTCTACTGAGACTTCCGCAAGAGAAAGTCTCCCACATCTTTCTTTGTAACTAGGTGCATCTTCTAATGCTTATTCCAGAGCAGACCCACAAAAGTGTCTGTTGAGAGAATTAATTGGGAGGGAACAAACGTGGATCTGGTTTACGAAATAACCTTCTAAGATAAAGATAATCCAATCAATAAAGAATGTTGTCATGCTTGGTATGCCCAATTCCATTTCTTCATGACTCAGACGATCATTGCTGAAAATGGCCGGTTAGTCCTCCACATTTGAACCTTTGTCAGCTGTAACCCCACTTTATGAGGAGTCTCTTCATGTAGACCAGAAGTTTCAGATCCTCAAGTAAACCCGAGTGCAATAAGGATGCCTTTCTGTGATCTGTTTTCCATTTCTAGGATCAGACTCTGTTCATGAGCAACCATGATCTTGGGACTCCAGTCACTGGGAGAGGAAGACTTTCAGGGATGCTCCAGTCACTGGGAGGGGAAGGCTTTCAGGGATGCTCCAGTCACTGGGAGGGGAAGGCTTTCAGGGATGCTCCAGTCACTGGGAGGGGAAAGCTTTCAGGGATGCTCCTGTCACTGGGAGGGGAAGGCTTTCAGGGATGTTTACTCAAACACTTTCAGTAATCCTCATAGGGGAAGGCTTTCAGGGATGTTCACTCAAACACTTTCAGTAATCCTCATCTTTGTAAGAATGACATGGAGTCAACGCCCCAGCTGGAGTCAGCTCTCACCAGTAAGAATGACATGGGGACCAATACCCCAGCATTGCCCAGCTCTTGTTACATAGTTGCAATCTTAGGGGATCTGCCCTCAGTTGCTTAGTATATTCCAGAGAAGTTTGAGTTAAACCAGTCTGAGCTCTGCAAACACAGGTTTCTTAGCAACACTGAGGACACATTACCGTGGGTCAGGTCCCTTCCTTGTCAAATTAACACTTGACGCTCTGTCTGGCTCCCTGTTGAGAGTGAGCATGCCCTCTGTACTAGACTCAGGAGCATGCAGCCATCAGAAACAATACTGGTACATCAACACCTCAGCTTATGTCTTTGCATCTTCCACAGCTTATTGGCTATTTATAGCAGGTGTACTGCCAAAAGATGGTTTTGAGGGGCTGGAGGCACTAGGCAGTCTTTCTCTAACTCCTGTTTCTTTGTTGGAGTTATCTCTTTCTATCTTTGTGTCCTGATGATGGATGCTATGATGTGTCACCCGGAGTGAAGGAATTGCTGCCCAGCTGCTGGGAGCCATGGGCAGCTTGCCATCCCCTTTTGGGAAATTGCTAAAGATTGTCATACTGCCCAAGGTCATACTCCCTTCCCAAATTGGTCTGTATCTAACAATTGATGAATGGGGAGTTTAGATGCCACAACTCCCAACTGGGAGAGTTCTTCACAGCTCCCTATAGAATTAGCTAAGATACCATTGATCTGAATCACAGAACAGTGCTGCCAAATTCTACCTTCAGAAACTCCTTACATTTCTCTTATGTCTATCCTAAGAGAACCTCAGGAAAACATCTGACTTCCTCGGGAATGTAACCTGCCACGGTCCTCACACTCCAGGTTTTAGGCTGGCGAGTGTGTTATTGGGAGGCAGAGAACGTGAAACTGACTTTCATGGCTAAGCTGCTAATCACACACCATCAGGGTATACTCCAAAGGGTGTGCTGGGTGGGTGATATCACCCCACATTCTGTATTGGTGCCTGACACACCATCACTGTGGCCAAATGGCTGACAAAAAAGCAACCAGAAGTAATGGTTGATTCTGTCTCGCAGTCCAGAGGAATACAGTCCCCTATGATGGAGAAAACGGCAGTGGGAGAAGCTTGCAGCTTGATCCATGAGCCTACTGAGAAAAAAAATCTAAATTTTCCTTCCTCCCTTTTTATTCAGTCCAAGAATTGGGGTTACAAACATTCAGGTCTTTAGTCCTCAGTTCATCCTAACTAGAAATAATCAGATTCACCCACAGGTGTGTTTCATTAACACCCTAGACACTTCCTAATCCAATCAAACTCCACCATCAAATACATCTTGAACTCCGATTGAATTAAACACTTCCCAATCCAAGTGCTCATTTCCTGTTCTCCTTGGGCCAGTTAAGCTGGGCTCTGTCCCAGTTTCAGTTACCTAAGAGTCTTCTTGAAGAGGCTCGACCACCTGAGAAAGGGAAATCAAGGCAGTGCTTTTTTTTTTTTTTTTTTTTTTTTAAATAAATGTGCTCCAGTGAATTCAAGCTCCTTCAACCCTTTTGGTTAATTTTGAATTTATTTACATATAGTATGAGTCTTCACTGAAATTGGAAAATGTAGTTTGGCTTTGTTTCTAAGTCATTCTGACAGTTAGCACTCTATCTATAGCTGACAAAGCACAGACCTAAAGCACCTGGAGGAAAAATGAAGGTACCTTCACTCTGTCACCACCATGTTATAGCTTGGGACCCTCCAGTTTTCTGATATATTCAAATTTTCTCAGGTAGGATAGGGTTAGTATTAATAGTATTAATAGTCCTTAGTATTAATTCCTCCCCCACCACCAATTATAGTGCAAATTACAGACAGACTTCCTTTCTGAAGGGAAAGAGAAGCTAAAATTAATGATATTTTAAAATATTTTTAAATTCCATGTGCTTAAAAAAGTGTAGTTTAGTTAATTCACAAGTAATTAATAAAGAAGCTCACAGTCACACCCCCAAATACTGATTCTTCTGTTGATTTTAATAAGAACCCAAGAAAATCCCCTTGGCATCTGTCTGTCTTAGAGCCTTTTTATCTGTTGGGGACAAATAGGGATATCAAACAGCCTTCTGTGATGGGGGAGGGGAGGGCACTTCTTTTAGATTGTCAGATTTTCAGAACTGGAGATCATGTAAGAAAGACGCAGCACTTGGCACACAAGACATATTCACTTACTGCAGATTCCAAACACAGCAATGGCGGGGAAGTCTTTCAAGTGTCAGATCTGCAACTGCGGGTTTAAATGCTGCCTTAGATCTATGCTTTTCTCTAAGAAAAGCAAATTCATCTGCTCTTCAATGTCTGGTACAAGCAGGAAAGTGAAGGGACTTGTTACAAAATTGGAGGGTTTCAGTTGTTTATAAAAAAAAAGACTTTTCTCCAAATGTCAGAAAATCGGCACAAACACCCATAATTTCTATAAAGAAAGCAATGGCATTGGAGGTAGAGGGATGGAGTGGCAAAAGACAAGGCAGAAGCCACACCACTCAGGGATGCACTTCAGCTTCCCGACAGGGTACAACTTCTGATCCCTCAGAAGCAGAATGGCCAATGTCTGACTCCTCACTCTGCTGTTGTGAGGATGTATTTGAGCAAATTAATCTTCCCATGACATACTCACCTAGCCTAAACAAAGGGAGTGATGGGTGGTGAATTCCAGATGTCGGTGGTTCCCTGATGCTCTTGCTTCTCTCTGCATTTGCTTCACCTTTGGTGGCCCAGGGTACAGAGAGCATCCTGAGATGGCTCACTGCTCTCCTCTTTTCCACCTTCTTTTGCTCCTTTCCATATTTATTTCTCCCTGCAATTAAAACTGTTTTCTCTCAGGGTGAGATATCTGGCATATATTTAAAAGCAGTAGAATCTTATTTTCTCTCCAGATGTTGCATAAGTACCAAATACCATCAGGGTTGTCTACTTGAAACCATGATAAGGGCCTTCCTAAGGTCCCAGGAAAGAGACAAACATATAACGTGAAGATGCTTACCATCTGCTACACAAGAAGATTAATTTCTTTCTCTGTCTTGAAACAATGTGGCTGGCTCAGGAGTGTTCCACACTGACACTGCTATCTCTTGTCCTCTGCCTTCTCATCCCTCTCCATGTCTTTCTTTATTTCTCATATTTTTCTGTTCTTATTCTCTTCCCCATCCTCCTGTCCTCTTCCCCTCCTCTCCCTGCATCCCTGGTCCTCTCCTTCTTCTTTACTCTTCCTCCTGTCCTCTCCTCTTCCTCTCTCCATCTCTTACTTCTGTTTCTATCCCTCTTTTCCTGTCCACCACATCTTATTCTCTTCATGCTCTTTCCCTCATTCAATTTCATGTTCAAGGAAAAATTCCTGGTCATGGACTGACCAGCAAAGATGTGGGAAGATGCCATAGATCCTAGAGCCAAGTCAGTCCATAGAATCCAAGGAGACATGTTCTCACTGCCAAGCAGCGCTAAGTGTACACTCGCCATTTGTAAACAAGTCAAGGCCTGGAGGGTGGATAATCAAGCAACATCGTGGCAGTGATTTAACACTTGGAAAGTCTTTTGCATTAGAGAGAAGAAATGACAGAAAGAATAGTAACTCCATCATATCTATACAATATTTTCTTAAAAGCTTGAAGAAAGGTAATTATTATCACACATGTATGAGTTAAAAGGGGCAGTATTTTCTAGTCTGAAAAGATATCTATGGCTTACTAAGTCAACCAGGACAAGGCAGGCTAAGTCCAATCGGTATCAAGGCCTTCCAAATACAGGGCTGTGTTCCATCCAGAGCATGAAGCACAAGGATCTCCCAGGGGAAGTTCAGCCGGCAGGAATCTGAGAAGCCAGCAGCAGGAGATATCAGTACAGAAGAGTGAGCCACAGCCTGGGGCCAAAGCTTAACTCTGTCCTAGCTCAGCTGCAGGACAGTAGGCATCATGCTACCCTCTAGGCCCAGGATTTCAGCACAGCAGCGGTGGACAGTTCCCTACATGCTCCTCTGGCTTCTGTTCAACATCCCTCAGAAGGGACTCGGAAGCCGCCTGCAGGTGAGACCAGGAAGTACAGAGGCCATAATAAGAGCTCAGCCATTCATAAGCAAGTCAAGACCTCACTCAGCAGGAGCAGAGAGTAACCCCCAAGGCTTGCCTTACTCTTTCTCAGAGAAGCTCAAAGAGTAAGGACCAGCCACCCACAGCAGTCTCCAGTCATTAAAACATACCTTAACTCTCTTGGTTTTCCTCCCTTACCTTCCACTCCTGGTTTCTCGGATAGGATACCTTCCCCCTCCCCCAGCCCCTGCAACCCCCCCCCCCCAATCACTCCCTGGACTCAAGTTAATCTCTAGCTTTGTTTTTTTAATGCAATTCAAACTTAATTCAGTCTCTTCTCCTTCACTAATCCACATCTCTCACTCATTTGATGGGTCTGTTGGGTCATACAGAATATTAGCCACTAACAGCCTCTTTAACCTCTTTCAAGAGACCCCCTCCCCCATGGCTCATTCAACCTTTTTGTGACAGCAGTAGAATTTGCTAATGACTAGTTCATGTCTCTGTTGTCGGCATCCCCACCTTGAGGATGCTATGAGCTGGCCTTCTTACTGCCCAGCATTTAGACAATCATTGGCCAACTTGTTCTTTTTTTGGGCTAGACAGTCACTAGTCAGGCTTTGCAGCCATGACTCATCTTTGGTATACTGTAGTAAACATGGGTGGCATAGAAAAGAATGATCAAGGCTATGTTGCACCAAAGCTTTAACAATGGGTTAGACTCTGAAATTCATCCCATTTTTCACAGACCACAGAATACTCTTTTGCACCAATTCAATGATTAAATAACTGGGATGCAAAGGAATAATCAGGGCAGATTGCTGGGCCTTGACCTAAATCTTGAGCTCTGCAAAACAAAGAATGCTTTCTCCAAGCATCTCACTGTCATTGCTGGGCACGGTGCCCAGCGCACGGTACATTCTTAGCACTGAATAGGTGGATAAGCAAGAGGAGCAAAGGGCACTCCCTACTTGCTTCCAGAAAGGCACTCACCTGCTGAGCCTCATGGTCCTCTCTACGAAGTGTCATGAAGACAGACTCTTCCTCTGTATAGTGTCCCTCTGTCTGCTCGAGTATCTCTCTGTGTGACCCAGGCTCTCTGATAAGCACTTGATTTGTGGGTCTGAGTTCACGGCCAATAGCATAAAACTGCCCTCTTCCCAGCTTGGTTTTTAGAATTCTTCAGGAAACATTTGGTAATGGTTAGCCATCTGAATTTGTGTGCGGAGAACAGGATTATAGGTAACAGGTGTTTCTGCTGATTCTGCCAGAAGAGGACTGTTGCAACCGGCTGAAACTTGAAAGCTTTGTTATTGAAATCATTCACACACACACACACACACACACACACACACACTCCAGGGGAAAATAATGCATGATTATAATCTGATCAAGCAATATTCCTAGCTGCTGTTCTATAAGCTTCGGGGACACTCCCTTAGATGACTTCTCCATTGATTTCATCCACACTGAAAGGATAACCATCTGCAGACTCAGCCTAAAGGATTTATCACTTCCTGGTTCTGGTGTTAAAACAACTGCCCACCACTGATAAGATCAGGAGACTGGTTTAACAAATTGAACTTTAATATGATTTTCCTAAGAAAATTTATCATCCCCAGATACCCCATGGCATGCTGAAACAGCCTCTGCAGGAGATGAAGGGATAAGAAAGCCCCGTAGCATCATGACCTTTGGGCTCAGCGAAGCTCTGATCCATGCATTAAGATTGTGTGGGTACATGTGTGCCCCCGTGGGAGCTCCCAGGGAAGCGTGGTGACCTGGGAAGAGAAGTGTGACCCACACACATCAATGGCCACTTCAGGGAGGGACTATGAACAGAAAGAAGCCTTCGAGGCACCTGCTCTCTGTCCCAGTCTTCCTATGTCACACCCGTGGGTAATCTGGTACCCCAGAACCAAGCCGCTCCCACCATGGAAACTTGTTTTCAGAGAGAACATCGGATGAAATACTCATGCTGAATTCTGCAGCCTGGAATAATCATAATGTAAAGTATTCACTGTTGGACTCTTCCTGTCAGAATGCCAGTCCAGGCAGGCCAGGATGTGTACCTGTCATGACGTGATACAGTTTTCTTAAAAGAGCCCATGAGTAAGTGCCACACATTTAGTTACAGAAACACTGTCATAGAGCACACTACAGAGCACATAGAGAGAGAGTAAGAAACTCAGATAAACCTTTGCATGCAGAAGGCCTGATGCACATTGGCCCTCACATACCCTGATGACTGTACTTGCAAACATGCTTGTTTTTAACAAATACAGTATTTGTTAAGTGCCTAGAAGAGTTCATAGGAACAAGATGTGATTTTTTTTTTGTCATTTTCTTAACCAAGCAAGCATCATACATGGCAAAGAGAAGGGAGAGAAGGAAGTCTGTCTCAAGAAGGGAGAGAGGGATGTCTGTCTCGGCATCCCTCTCCTGTCTGAGGAGCACCCCCATTTTCCCTCTACTCTCTCAATTCTTCCAAATTGGTTTTTTTTTTTTAATTTAAGCTCATAACTGCTGTTTATTGACGGCAAGATTTCTCAGTCCCAGAGTGCTAGGGTTGGGAAGGGCCACAGCCCCATGCCCTTCGGGAGTCCCTGAACTACTGCTACTACATTTTAACAGATTTCAGCTAAACAAACACCTCTCTGAAGGCATCACCTGGAGACACTGAATGAGACAAAGTTAACCCTCCAGTCTCACTGACGACATAAACACCTCCCAGGAAGATCAGGTCACTGAAGACCGGGTCACCTTGGTGTTGAATCCCCTTCCTCAGATGACCACTGTTGATGACCCAGATATAAAACAATAAGAAAGACGAAGGCCATGGCTTCCAAGTGTGAGCGCTGTGTGCTGCTCGTTGTACTGAAGAGCTGTTTTGTCATCACCTAGGCAGCCTCATCCTAGAAAAGGTCTTTCTGCCCTTGTTTTATTAGGGAGAGACTTTTCTGTCTTTTCCAACCTGCCACTGACAAAGCAGAGATTCAGATCCAGACCTGTCTCGGTCACACATTCCCCATATGAAGCATCCTGCTGAAGATTTCGCATGTTCTCTCTAAGACTTGCCACAGATGGGAAGGGGCATTGGTATCCCTTTTTTTTTCTAGCTGGGACTGGTGCAAGGTTAGAACTCCTAGCGATGGAGCTGCTATTTAAAGTGAGGATGTTCCGGCTCTTACAGCATGCTTTCTTGCTGTTCCGGAGTTGTGGGTCCTTTTCATTTTCTCCTTTAATTTTTAAAATATTTTATTCAGATTTGTCTATAATAAGCATGTATACCACTAAAATGTTGTCTTTTATAGCCTTTTAATTACAAAAGGAACACACGGAATAAGGGCTTACTATGAAACATGGAACACTGTGGATATTGAATTACTGCTATAACGGGGAGGAGATTATAAAATGGTGTTATTGCATATTTAGCTTTACTTTATTTTTGCTATTGCTAGCAATTCTTTTAGAGCAAGGTGAGGTAAATCTGTGTCAAGACTCCTGCTTTTCACACCAAGATCCTGGTAAAGAATGCAAATGGTGGCCATCGTTAGCCTGCACTGAGAGATCAGTAGCCCTCCCTTTCCATCTGCTCCCGCCAAGTCTACAGAACTGAGGCAGTTAGGGTGGCTTCCAAGCATGTCCCCCAGGAGGCAAGCTTCTCTCGACTCTCTTACACACACATGGTAGCCTATAGGTTAGTGAGCACTCAGAGCTGTAGGGGCAGAGCAAGGGCAGAAGTAAGTGCTGGCTGCCACTTTTTGAAGATTGTTTTAGTTACTTTTCTTACTGAGACAAAACACTTGAACAGTTTCGAAGTACAGCCCATCACTTCAGGCAAGGGGTTACGGCAGGATTGTGAGGCAGCCGTCAAACTGCATCTGTGTCAAGAGGCAGTGAGCTAAATACTGGTGTTCAGCTTCATTTCTCCTTTTTATCTTGTCTGGGACCCCAGTCCATTGATGGTACCACCCATATTCAGGGTAAGCCTTCTTTCTTCAATTAAATCTTCTTGAATCACTCTCATAGACTCAGGCAGAAGTTGTTTCAACAGTTATTTCAAATCCAATAACAAAGATTATAACCATCGCAAAGATCCCGAGGTCCTGAACTGGACCAGAGCTGACACAGAAGGCATGAGCAAGTGGGGAAACTGGGATGACTTTAATGAAAAGTTCTGCTCACAAACGTATGGGGAATGTTAAAATAAACCAGCTAAGGATGGTGGGATGGCCAAGTACCCATGATAGTTACAGTTAGCAGCCTAGGCCCTGTGAAGCAAGAACAGAGAATAGTTATAGAAAGCCTGGGGGAGGGGGAGAATGAGGGAAGGAGAGGAAGGGAGGGAGAGAATGAGTGAGAAAGAATGAGAAGGAGAGAATGAGAGAGGGGGAAGGAGGGGAGAGAGAATGAGTAAGTGAGAGAGAATGAGAAAGGGGGAGAGAGGGAAGGAAGGAGAATAAGAGAATGTGTGTGAGAGAGAAGAGAAATATATATATATATATATATATAGAGAGAGAGAGAGAGAGAGAGAGAGAACTCCCATAGGGAGTATGCTGGCCTTAGTTAACAACAGTTATCACTAAGTCATAGCCAAGCAATACAGGCATTAAAGAACAAACCCCCAGACTGGTTTTTTTTTTTCATCCTCTGGTTTTCTTCTACTGCCATAAAAAAAGAATAAAATTATTTTCCAACATTCTCCACTGTAATAATTTCTATTTTTAATTTAGAGAGTTCAGCACTGCTTCTAGAATCTTCCATGAACATGGAGTTTCCCAACACCTATAGATTGCCTCCTATAATGCACCAGCACTCCCACATACAAAAAAATCTACTCTGTACCATTTTCTAAGTCTCTGAAGGTCATTACACACAGTGTTCTAGATTATACCCTTTCAAAAACTTCAGCATGGACACAAATGACAAACAACCGTCAAGCAATGTTTATTGTGCAATTCTCATAGGAGAAGCTAATAACTAGCAGGTGACATTGCTGAGATGAGTCCAGCTCCAGTAGGCAAAGCCCAGGAGAAATCCATTCTAGGAGAGATTCCTGCTATTAATGTGCTTTTCCTGGTATTATTAAATATATATAACAATCACTAGGTATTAGCCCACCTTTTTGAGCAGATCTTTCCAGACCTATGACGATAGGTCTTATAGTTATGCTATCTAGACAAATATATAATAATTATGTAGAATTCCTGATTTGATTCAAATAATTTTAGGAAGAAAGTTTTTAGAGATGGTCTTAGTTAGTAGAAAGATATAATAAAGTTAGAATCAAGAATAGAATGTGCCCACTCCTCAGAATTGTAAGTAAAGGCTACATAATAAGAAGTGTAATTAACTTTCATAAGTACACTAAAAAGAAAATAGACTTGGGACAAATTTGTGTTCAAGGAAAAATATTTAGGCCAAGGATAAAGTCACAAGTGTGAACAATGATAAGACCAGGCCATGTAAAAACTGTTGCTTTGAACTTTTAATGAGTATATTATATATAAAAAAAAAACCCCACTACTTTGAACTTAATATCAACATCCTTCTGTAACTCCTATCTTATATAACATTTCATTTCTGAGGTAGTTGTGGTGTCCCTTCCCCACCAACATGGTGCAATAATGACCGGAGCCATGCCGCACCCAATGGCATCCATTGTGTTGTTAACTAGGCTAAGAGATAGCCGGGCTCCCCCCAGGCAGCCAGGCTCTGCACGCTTCCCAGATCCCCCGGCTCCGCCCAACCCACCTGCCCAATATCTCAGACTTCCCGCCAAACTCCAGAACGCCTGCGCAGAAGACTGGGGGTGGGGCTTCCCCTCTTTTTCCCTGAGTGCATTGGATTCAATAAACAGTTGCCTTGAGCAGAACCCCAGCCTTGGCCACATTCTTTTCCCCTTCCCCTATCTCATTACAGCTCCGGACTATTCCATCCAGGGAACCCAAATCTGTGAATGTAGGGGTTACTGCTGGTCGGGCCCCCACAGGTAGTTTTCTAAAGAACGTTTTGTCTAAGTACGTATAAAGGACCAGAAAAAAGAAATAAAGTTATTGGTTGTTTGTTGGATGGTTTGGCTTGAGCAGCTTTGCCCCAACCCTCCATCCATCTATCCATCTATCCATCCATCCATCCCTCCATCCATCCATCCATCCATCCATCCATCCATCCAAATGTGTATGTCCATTTGTCTATGTTTGTGTGCAGGGTATATGTGTCTATGTGTAAGCATGCATGAATACTTGTGGAGTTGATTGTGACAGACAGTTAAGCCCAGCCAGAGTATGGGTATATAAATGTTTTAAAGTATATGTGTCTGTACAAATTTGCTTGTATACAGCATATTAATTCTTTTCCTTTCCCTCCTCCCTGGTTTACAAAGAGTTAACCAGTTTATCCAGAGAGGTTTCTGGCTGATTCACCAGAGAAAGCAACACCAGCAATAAATCTTTTCACTTATGCCCTGCTGTTTTATGATGAGGTGCTAAACAGTTTCTGGCCTCAGAGGAACTCAAGACAGGCAGGTTAGCTACTGCAGCTAAGCAACTTAGATGATTCAGACCAAAGATAGAAAAGCATTCTATTGTTATGTAGCAACCCTAAATAGCCGTCAAAATTTCTAGATAACAACTCCTTTGACTGTTCTACAGGTGTGTAGGAATATCAGCAATTGTTACTAGGTTTTTATTTTTGGTAAAATATGAAGTATATGATTTGTCTTCATAACCCTCAAATTCATCATCATCATTTGGCTCATTCTCAGTATCTCCTTCCTGAGTGTCTCAATCTTCAAAATCTCCTGCTTGGCTCTTACCCAGCCTTTCCGACGCCACAATGTTAGCATCCTCATTGATGAGAACTTAGTAAGAGATTAAGCTTACTCATCATCACTTACTGAGTCCATGACAGAATCTTCCACGCCATCCTCAGACTCATCAAAGTCATTGTCATCATACTCTTCTCATCCTCCTCAAACTCAAAATTGTCAACCTTGGCTTCAAGAGACACTCTCAAACACCCAAAAAGCAGCACAGAAGTCACAGAAGGTGTTCATTGCCCCTTAAAAATAAGCTGCAATGAGGCTGGGACTCAGACTGGGGCTCCTGAGGCTGTTCCAGGGCAGCCAGTCCATTTATCTCCACTGGCCAATTTCTTATTGACTGCATTGTTTTGCTTTTTCTAAAATGTTGAATAATTGGAAAGGCAAAATATTAAACCTTAAAGTTGCCAGTTAGTTTCTTTTCTCCCTATTGTGCCAAAAACAATGTAAGAAAGGAAAGGTTTATTTTGGATCACAGTTCCAAGGTCCAATGCAACATGGTAGGTTGAGAATGTGAAACAGTGGTCACAGTGTATCTGCAGTCAGGAAGGAGAGTGGCATGAAGTGTGAACAGTGATCACAGTGTATCTGCAATCAGGAAGGAGAGTGAGATGAAGTATGAACAGTGGTCACAGTGTATCTGCAGTCAGGAAGGAGAGTGAGATGAAGTGTGAACAGTGGTCACACTGTATCTGCAGTCAGGGAGCCAAGTGAGATGAAGTATGAACAG
>CACVCL010031242.1:0-34287 GCA_902729485.2 Mus minutoides
GTTGGGAGACTATTGATGACTACTTCTATTTCTTTAAGGGAAATGGGACTGTTTAGATTGTTAATCTGATCCTGGTTTAACTTTGGTACCTGGGATCTGTCTAGGAAGTTGTCCATTTCTTCCAGGTTTTCTCAACTGAGAAATACCAAATGACTAAGAACCACCTGAAAAAATGTACAACATTCTTAATCATCAGGGAAATGCAAATCAAAACAACATTGAGATTCCACCTCGTACCAGTCAGAATGGCTAAAATAAAAAATTCAGGTGAGGGGCTGGTGAGATGGCTCAGCGGGTAAGAGCATCCGACTGCTCTTCCGAAGGTGATAAGTTCAAATCCCAGCATCCACATGGTGGCTCACAACCATCCGTAACGAGATCTGGTGCCCTCTTCTGGAGTGTCTGAAGACAGCTACAGTGTACTTACATATAATAAATAAAATAAATCTTAAAAAAAAAAATTCAGGTGACAGCAGATGCTGGTGAGGATGTGGAACACTCCTCCATTGCTGGTGGGATTGCAAACTTGGACAACCACTCTGGAAGTCAGTCTGACGTTTCCTCAGAAAATTGGACATAGTACTACCGGAGGATCCAGCAATACCTCTCCTGGGCATATACCCAGATGTTCCAACTGGTAATAAGAACACATGCTCCACTATGTTCATAGAAGCCTTATTTATAATAGCCAGAAGCTGGAAAGAACCCAGATGTCCCTCAACAGAGGAATGGATACAGAAAATGTGGTACATTTACACAATGGAGTACTACTCAGATATTAAAAACAATGAATTTATGAAATTCTTGGGCAAATGGATGTATCTGGAGAATATCATCCTTAGTAAGGTAACCCAATCACAAAAGAAGTCACTAGATTTGCACTCACTGATAACCAGATATTAGCACAGAATCTTAGAATACCCAAGGTACAATTTGCAAAACACAAGAAAATCAAGAGGAAGGAAGACCAGTGTGTGGATACTTCATTCCTCCTTAGATTAGAGATCAAAATACCCATGAAAGGAGTTACAGAGACAAAGTCTGGAGCTAAGACAAAAGGATGGACTATTCAGAGACTAGCCCACCTGCGAATACATCCCATAATCAGTCACCAAACTCAAGACACTATTGCATAGGACAGCAAGAGTTTGTTGAAAGGATCCTGATATAACTTGTCTCCTATGAGGCTATGCCAGTGCCTGGCAAATACAGAAGTGGATGCTCACAATCATCTATATGATAGAACATAGGGCCCCCAATGGAGAAACTAGAGAAAGTACCCAAGGAGCTGAAGGGGTCTGCAACTCTATAAGAGGAACAACAATATGAACTAACAAGAACCCTCTGAGCTCGTGTCTCTAGCTGCATATGTTGCAGAAGATGGCCTAGTCAGCCATCATTGGGAAGATAGGCCCCTTGGTATTGCAAACTTTATATACCCCAATACAGGGGAACCCCAGGGCCAAGAAATGGGTGTGGGTGGGTAGGGGAGCAGGGCAGGGGGAGGGTAGAGGGAACTATCAGGATAGCATTTGAAATATAAATTAAGAAAATATCTAATAAAAAAAAAAGGAAAAAAAAGAACAAGGTAAGCTGGGTGTAGTGTCACTTGCATTTAATCCCATTACTCTGGGGGCAGAAGTGAAGGCAGAGGCATGAAGGATCTCTGTGAGTTAAAGATCAATCGGGTCTACAGAATAGTCAAAGTTAGGTAGAGAGACAATGTCTCAAAATGAACAAATCCTGAGGGAATGGCCTGGCCAGGTGACCATAGTTACCAATCCAAGGCCTGCTTGATATGACAGCAAATCCCACTCAGCCCCATGGGAATGAGGTGTGGCATTCTGGGTCACCGTGGTAACTGATCTGGGGCTGGACAACTCTGCTACAGCCCTCACAGAATACATGCCCCATGGCAAACTGTCCAGTAAGATCCATCCAGGAGATCACATGGTTCTCTTCCCAGAGATGTGGTTGGTTCTTGACTGTGTCAATAAAGGAGGCAGAAGCTAATTGTTGGGTGAAGGGAAAAAGATTGAAGTTTTAGGTCCCAGGCAGAAGCAAAGGGACACAAAGAAAGCAGAATTTGGACCAGGCTTTGGAGCGAGTTTGAAGCTGCAGACATGTAGATCTTGGGTGGGGCTGAGTTTATAGCTTCTGCTGTGGGCAAAGGGCCAAGCAAGATGAAGGGATTGTTGATAAGATTAGGGCAGGAAATTCTTACCCAGCCATTGAGTTATCTGTGGAGTTTTAAGATAATAAAACTGTCTGGTGTTTTCTATCCACTGGGGCGGTTGTTGGAGACAGTTTGGCAAAACTGGCCGTGAGGGGATGGGGCAGCAATCACAGCTCCTGGGGAAAATGGCCAGCTGGCCATTAGTGAAGCTGAGTGAGACTGGTGGCAGCCTCAAGAGGCACCAGGCAAGTAGGGATCTTTTAAAAATTACAGGCTATAGAATTGCAACAAAGCAGGTCTGCACAGGCCGGCCACCCCAGAGCTGGAGAGATATGCCTGTTTGGGAGTAGGGCAACTGCCCACCCACTTATTCTGTCCACAGTGAGCTGGCAGGAGACAAGAGAAGGGCCTGGAAGCTCCATCTGCTCTATTCACCCCCACAGAGAGGCAGCCTTGCCCAGAGGATGCTCAGAGCTGGCTCCTGGCTAGCCAGTGAGCATCAGAAACAAGGCCTACTGTGGGCGCCATCAGCTGGGAGGCCTCCAGGCCCACCAACCCTGCATGCCCAAGATCCCAGAATCTTGCACAAGCTGAAAAGCTCCATTTAGGCCTGGGCAGGTAGAGTCTTATAGGGGTTCAGGATGCCTTTGGGGTCCAGCATGGCCTTGAGCTGCTGCATAAGCTTCACAGCCACAGGTGGCTTGCTATAGCCAAGTACGTCCTTCTTCTTGAAGCCCAGGCCATGCTCTGCACTGACACTGCCCCGCTGCTCCGCTGTCCAGGCGTACACATAAGGCTCCAAGGCACCGAGCAACTCCCGGCTAAAGGCCTCTGCTGTCACGTTCAAGTGAAGGTTGCCATCCCCTGGGGAACAAGGGAACAGTTAGGCTGAGCAGGCCCCAGAAATCTGCCCAAAGAGTCCACCTTACATGTCACTCCCACAACCCCCAATCAGGTATCTGCACCCCATGCATCCTTTCAGGACAGCATTTGAAATGTAAATAAAGAAACTATCTAATAAAAAAGAAAGCTTATATATATATGTGTGTGTGTGTGTGTGTATAGAGAGAGACATAAACAAAAAAAAAAAAAAAAGGAAAACAACTAACCTTGTTGATCTTTGACTTTCCCCGTGTAATCAGCTTTTACAACCTAAGCTAATGCATGGGTATAATCTTGTTATTCTTCCATGCCCCTGACCCAGAGGGTAATAGGTATGTTGTGTGTTATGGTAATCATTTGCAAAAAACAGCAAACAGGTTGAAAAACGACCTTGAACAACAAATATCTGCCATAAATGTTGGAATCAATAAAACTTGATAGTGTATATTTACAGTTCTGTTTGCTTACAAACTGAGTGGTTTGGGCCAGTAGGGGTAAACTGGGGTAAATAATCAAATCACTTGGTGGCGCATGTCTTAATCCCAGCACTCAGGAGGCAGAGACAGGGAAATTTCTGAGTTCGAGGCCAGCCTGGTCTACAAAATGAGGTCCAGGACAGCCAGGGCTATACAGAGAAACCCTGTCTCGAAAAACCAAACCAAAACAAAACAAAACAAAAAAAAACCCAAAAAACAAATAATACAATCACTTGTGAAATTCTGTGGAGCACTGGGTTATACACAGACAGTCTGGTCTCTGGGCGAGCTGAGGTCTGAACCCCGGGACCCAGTGGTGATAATTCACCTAGATGGGACGAAAGGAGTTCCCTCATATCTCCTAGAACTCTGGTTCCTGTTTAAGTTACTGCTCCCCACAGCCCCCACAGCCCCCACAGGAAAAGTGTGTGGCTAGTAGTCATGTAGACAATGTTCCAAGATTCTGAGCTTCAGGCTAAACTCCTCCCCAGTTACCTAGCAACAGTAAAGATAACAGCCCACCATAAGAAGGGCTGCTTGGCCCCACTTTGCTCTCTTACTCCCCCCCTCTCTCTCCTCTCTCCTCTTACTCTCCTCTCCTCACTTGCGCCTCATCCTCTCCTCTCATTCTCTTACTCTCTCCTCTCACTCTCCTCATTATCTCCTCTTCTCTCTTCTCTTCTTTCTCTCCCCCCTCTCTCTCTCACCTCTTACTCAAGTCTTTCTTCTCTCTCTCCTTTTCCCCATTCTCTCCTCTTGACTATGGTCCCTCCCCCCCTCTCTCTCCCTCTCTCTCTCTCTCCTCCCCTACCTTTTCTCTTCCCCCCCCCTGCCTTTCTACAATACAGCTCTAAAACCATAGAATGTCTCTGTTCATCAATGCCCACTGTACTTTCACCTGCATGGGAAAGTCTCTCCCTCAGCCCTTTCTTCTATAACCCAGGAATTACAGGATGTCCCCCCAGGGCCCCTAGTTAGGGGCTGCCCCTTGTACAGCCCACCCCAACCCCAACACCCCACCCCCGTCGAGTGGGGTCAGTGGCTTAGATGCAAATCTGGGGCCGAGTGGAGCCCTCCCCCGTCTGCCTGCCCAGAGCACAGGAGGAACTCTGGCTAGAAACAGGCTATCCTCCCTCCACCTTCTTCCCCCAACACCCCCATTAACTTCCACAAAATTGTATTAAAGATTTCTGTAAATTATCCCTCATCCCTTCCTCATGTGACCTCTCCTGAGCTGTTCAGCAAATATAAAGTTTTTTGTTAGGGATGGATAGCTAAACAGCAAAATCAAAGTTATCAGGCAGACACATGGCACACATAGGAATTCAAACTTTAGCTTGTTCTTGGTTAAATTAATTCAAGGGCAAGTTAAGCTTTCTCTCTTTCATGTGACACCAATGTATTTTGATGCCTCAAAGGCTGCCTTCAATGTGTTTAAATTAATTCAGTTCACCACAGTGGAGCTGTGCCACCCACAGGGGCAGGTTGACAGGCTGGCTCACCCAGGTGTCCATATCCCACCACATGCTTGGCACGAGGGCCAAGGCGGGTGCGTAGGTCAATCACAAGGTCGTAGAGCCGCTCCACAGGGAGGGATAAATCATACTTGAACACGTAGCCATCCCGGCTGAGTGCCTCTGTGATCCTCTCCCTCAAGGCCCACAGCATCTAAGAGAGTGAAGACACACAGTCAGAGCACACCACAACAGGGCACCTGGGCTGGGGTCCCTGAAAGAGTGCTGCTTTCATCCAGGTCTCCACAGAGGTGGGCAGAGGGTCTGCATGTACAAAGGTCACCTGGGCTGTCAGAGGGACCAGCTCTGTGCCAATGCTGGGACAGACTTTGAAAAGATAGACTATTGCAACATGGTAGTGGCTGGTAGTAATGCACCCCTTTAATCCCAACACTAGAGAGGCAGAGGCAGGCAGGTCTCTCAGTTCAAGGCCAGCTTGGTTTACAGAGGGAGTTCCAGGACAGCCAGGGATACACAGAGAAACCCTGTCTCAAAAACCAAGCAAAAAGGATCACATTTTCTCTCACAGATAGACTCTATATTTAACTCTGTGTGTGTGTGTGTGTGTGTGTGTGTGTGTGTGATGAAAGCAGAAGAGGACCTTTCTGGGGCAAGGACTACCCAGCATTCCCAGGACCACATTTAACATGAGAAGTCAGCAGAAACATCAGGACCAGACTTGCACCAGACAAAGGTGTTCAAGGAGCAGGCCCTGTCATCTCATTGAACTCCAGCTCCAAAAAAGGGTGTTTCTTAACCCAAATCCAAATCCAGCACCAGCCAAGTATATAGTGGGATGCTGGGACACTCCAGCCTCCCCCAGATCTTTTCTATGAAACCCCAGAGGGACCTGGCAGAGGCATGACCAGGACCTGGAGGATTCAGAGGTAGCTGCAGAGTCACCACCAAGCATAAAAGTGTCATATCATGATGAAAGAAGGAAGCTGAGGCCAAAAGCAGGTGGAGAGTACCATCTTCATCACTGCAAGCTCCAAACTCAGTCTGTGGCATAAAGGCATCCTCATGGAATCAACAGGCCACAAGGGCTGCCACACTCCCCTGAACACCTTCACTGGGAAGTAACGGCTGCAGTTAGTAACAGGTGACACTTCAGTGGGCACGGACTCTAGGGCTGCTTTGGAGCTCAGTTGGTAGAGTTCTCATTCTCACCTAGCAACAGGAAGCCTTAGGATCACCAGTACCACAGGAGCCAGGCATGCAAGCACATGAAGCATGCATGGACTGGAGGATGGAGATCAGAAGTTCAAGGACTCCCTGAACTATACAGTAAGTTCAATGCCAGCTGTGGCTATATACGAACCTATCTCAGAAAATACTCTAACAGGCTGGGGTTTGGGAAATGGGAGGGGTACACTTTTAATCCCAGCACTCACAGAGGCAGGTGGATCTCCAAGTTAGAGCCAGCCTGGTCTACATAGTGAGTTCCAGGACAGCTAGGGCTACACAGAGAAACCTTGTCTCAACAAAAAGAAAGAAAGAAAGAAAGAAAGAAAGAAAGAAAGAAAGAAAGAAAGAAAGAAAGAAAGAAAGCAATAACAACAAACCCCAAAGGCCAACAAACCTAAATGATAATGGAAATGATTTAATAAACTGAATAGAATATCTAAGAGGTTGACTCATAGGTCACACAGCTCAATGATTCAATGTTTTTCACACTCCAGTCTCCTTCCTTTTCTCTCCAAGGATCAACCCTGGCAGCTCCCTGCAGCCTCTCTGCCCTCTGCTGGCAGCTCATCATACCACAGACAGCAGGACCAGGGCTAGACACCAGAAAAATAAAACTCCCAGATTAGGTGAAGAACAGCTCCCAAACAGAAATGCCTCCTGTTCCTTTGTCCCCCAGGAACCTAGACAGCTTCCCTGCAACACAGTCAGGGCTGTCCCTCAGACACCGTCTTCCCCTGGACTCCTTTAGACAAGTCTGTGGAGAGCTGTGGTCAACTTATAGCCAGCACATGGTCTGCAATGGAGCCTGGGAGTGGGGAGATGTGGGGGGGAAATTTCTTAGTGTTAATGAAAAACTAAATCTAAATACCAAGAATACATTTTTCACTCTGTTAGAGGTTTCTCTAACGGGGGCTGGAGAGATGGCTCAGCGGTTACTGACTGCTCTTCTAGAGGTCCTGTGTTCAATTCCCAACAATAGGGTGGCTCACAATCATCTGTAATGGGATCTGATGCCCTCTTCTGGTGTATCTGAAGATTGCTACAGTGTACTCTTATAAATAAAATAAATCCTTTTAAAAAATCCTTTAAAATAAATATATAAATAAATATTAAAAAAAAAATGGGGCTGGTGAGATGGCTCAGTGGGTAAGAGCACCCGACTGCTCTTCCGAAGGTGATAACTTCAAATCCCAGCATCCACATGGTGGCTCACAACCATCCGTAACGAGATCTGGCGCCCTCTTCTGGAGTGTCTGAAGACAGCTACAGTGTACTTACATATAATAAATAAAATAAATCTTTAAAAAAAAAAAAAAAAAAAAAAAGAGGTTTTCTATCCATACCATGGAACCTGAGGTGTCTTCGCCATCAACTCCATCACTGAAGGGGAGATTAGGCCCTGGCTATGGGAACAGGAGGGAAGGCGGGGAAAGGAAGGTTACAGCACCTGGCTATGTGAACAGGAGGGAAGGCGGGAAAGGAAGGTTACAGCACCTGGACTTTCCTCTGGTCTGTGGCCATAGTGCCATCTGTCACGAGGCCAGAGTTCAGCACCCGCTCCAGGACATTAGTTAGCTTCTCAGCATCATGTCCTGCACTGGAGCCTGAGGTCTCAACCAGGACATAGAATGGACTCTCTGAAAGGAAGCAGGAGAGGCACCGTGAGCCCCAGTCATACCTGCCAGCATCCAGTTAGAACCACTTTCCTCCCGGTCCTGTGACTAAGACAGCTCTTCCCAGGTGCATGAGGTGACCTAGGGAACAGGAAGCACTCAGGCACACTAAATTTCCCATGGGTTAAATATAAGTTTTCTGCTGACAGAGAAACAGACAAAGGTGACCCTCTGCAGGAAGCCCCACCCCAGGCCTGGGTCCAGTTCCGTACCTCCCAACAGCCTGATTCGGGAAGGGCTGGCACAGCAAAGCAGCTGTGGGCTCTAAGAGCTGGCTTGTCTCTTCTTACAGACTCCAGGATCCCAGGGAAAGGACACTGGGTGGATGATCACCTCAGACATGGCTACTACATACTAAAGGCGACAATTTCTATCACAAGAACTGACTGTTTAAACATTCTAAAAGCTAAAGGTGTATTACTAACTCACCAAGGGACACTGTCCCATCCCTTAACACAACATTAAGGCTTCTTCCAGAACAATCATACAAGTTCATCCTACTATAGACTGAAAGCAAGTGTTAAAGACAGCAAGGCTTTCCCATACACAATGACCCATGGCCACACAGTACTCCTTGCCTACCCATCCTCCTGAGACATTCCACTGCCCCCACCTCTTAGTCAGCCAACATGTCCCACAGTGTTGAAGCAGCAAGGCAGTGTACCCAAACTGCACAGGGGTAGATACCTTGTACTGGGTTGGTCAGCTGGAGGTGCTGTCGAACCAACTGCATGCATTCAGTATCCATGAACTCAAACGCAGACAGGATCTCACCCAGCATCCCCCTGCAGGTGCGGAAGGTCTGCAGAACCTCAGCAAACCCAGGGCAGCCTGCGATGGGACACAGGGCATCAGGCACCTCAGGATGAAGGACATCGGAACCCAGGGCCTCACCCACCCCCTGGCCAGGCCCGCCCTTCTCAGCAGCAACATCAACCCAACTCTGATGGACAAGTGGAGTGACTGTGACTGGCTTGATGCTCCAGGCAACACTCCACCGATCAGCCCACAAGTACATTTCAAGGTCTCTAGATCTGAAACTATGCCTAAGAGCTGCCATGGGGCACTCAGAATGGCAAAGGGCATCAGGGATGGAGTGCAGAACAAGAGCTGTCAGAGATGGGTCATTCCTCTCTCCCATCTGCAATAAGATCTAACTTGATGTCAGAAATTGATCAAACACTCATTTATGGACACCTGAGATCTCTGCAGTGCCACAGGGCTCAGGAGCCACAACACAGCCCCAGGGTAGCTGCCCCCTCAAGTAAGGATGCAGAAAGAAACCGAGGGAATGTGTCCATGGGCAGGTGATCCAGGAGAGGATGTTCCTGGACTTTAGAAGATCCAGGACTACCTAGCAATAGCAACACAACTCCCTCTAAGAAAAAAAAACAAAAAACAAAAAAAACCTGCCCTTACCCTAGGATTCTAGGAACCAGACAAATAATTCAAAACAAGGCTCTGTATACAACCCAAGGTAGCTCAGAACACTCAGGCATGACACTATGAGAAACCAGGTCCTCTGTTACGAGAAATGTTCCTGGCTGTGTTTATAGGGATCGAGAGACTGAGAAATGTCTGGTGCAGACAGATGAAGAGTTAAAGAAACAATGTTGTGACAGAGACTTATAGGACAGAGGACGTGGGGCTGGAGAAATGGATGTCTTTTTAACATGCTGGCTGTCCAAGCATAAGGATGTGGGTCTGATCCTCAGAACCCACTTGAAGAGCCAAGCATGGAGGCTGGAGAGATGGCTCAGAGGTTAGCACACGGGCTGCTCTTCTAGAGCACCTAGGTTCTGGTCCCAGCATCCACATGGTGGCTCCTAACTACCTTTAACCATAGTCCCAGGAAATCTGACTCCTTCTAGACATTGCGTACACATGGTGTACAGACATACATACAGGTAAAACTACATACAAACAAAAGGAGAAGAAGAAGAGGAGGAGGAGGAGGAGGAAGAGAAGGAGGAGGAAGAAGAGGAGGAAGAGGAGGAAGAAGAGGAGAAAGAGGAGGAGGAAGAAAGAAAAGAAAGGAGAAGAGAAGAGAAGAGAAGAGAAGAGAAGAGAAGAGAAGAGAAGAGAAGAGAAGAGAAGAGAAAAAAGAAAAGCCAGGCACAGTGTGCACATCCTGAATTCCTGCACAGAGGAGAGATAGGTGGATTCCTGGGCCTCACTGTCCACCTAGCTTAGTCTAATCAATGATTACCAGGACAATAAAGAGCCCTGTGTCAAACAAGATAGGATAATACCCAAGATTAGTCTCTGACCTTCACAAGCATGCATATAAATGTGTACCTATACATCCACACAAATTAAAATAAATAAATAGAATAAAAGGGCACAATAGGAAGCAGTAACTGGGATTTAGTGAGTCACACATGCCCAGCTCCCTCCAGAACTCACTCAGTTTAGCTGAATGAGTCAGCTTCAGACAGAAGGGCAGATAACAATCCAAAAGAAGGTAAGAGAAAAACAGGAGTCACAGGCGGGCCATAGACAGAAACTGGCATCACATCAGCTACACAGAAAAGGAAAGCGGAATGCTGTGAGGGGCCTATGTATGGAAAGGCTACAGCCAACTGTGGAGCGGGAGATAAGGATGAATGGGGGGGGGGGCGGGCGGAGACAAAGAGTGACAGAGAGAGATAGAGAGAGGGAGAGGGAGAGGGAGAGAGAGACAGAGAGGGAAAGACAGACAGAGACAGAGACACAGAGAGACAGAAAGCAAGAGAGAGAGGCCCACTGCCCCAGATAAATTACCGCTATGCCTCTGCCTCTCTCAGGAACACACAACATACTTTTTAAATCCAAGTGTGGTGGGACAGAGAAGAAAATCTCAACTTTGTAGCCTGTTCTGACCAGAAACAATCATTACTTCTGGTTCAGGCTACACTCTGGATACCTGGAGGTCCAGGACCCAGATGTCCTCCGACAGGAAGCAGAGAGGCATGGAGCCATGGGGTCTTCTCCTTCCACCCTCACTCTGACATGTCCAGAGCAGCTGCCCACTCTCCACTAGCTGGCTCAGAAGCAAACTGAAGGACCTACCAAGGAAAGCAACATTCACAGCCTTGGGCCTGGGCGGGCACACGATGGACACAGCAGTGATGACTCCCAGGGTGCCCTCTGACCCAATGAACATCTGCTTCAGGTCATAGCCTGTGTTGTCCTTCCTCAGAGATGTCAGGCAGTTCAGGATGGTCCCATCAGCAAGTACCTGGCAAGATGAAAGAGACGGGCCTTCCTACACCGGCCACCCTTCCCTTCTCAGTAAATGCTGATCCAACTCCAAATACCCCCCCCCCCCGCCACACACACACACACACACACAAAGTAGCCAGCCATAAAGCCTCACCCACCCTGCCCACCCCACCCTGCCCACCCCACCCCTATTTGATTCAGTGAAGCCTGGGAAGGAATGGAACCTGGAGTGGGATAATCAGACGCAGGATGACTTTTCTCCCCAGCTAGAACAAGGCTCCCCTGACATAAACCTTAAGCCAAGAAGTTCATTGTCTGGATGCGGATGGAAAACCCACTCAAGGCTGAGTGCACACTTGCAGAGGGCAGGGAGTGGGTGCCAGTGAGGAGCACAGCTAAGAAGGAATCGTCAGAAGCACAGCTGCGAGGGACAGGGGACAGATCTGGGAGAGGCAAGGCACCCGTAGAGCTGGGAGTAGCCAACATGCAGCTTGGGGGCAGGGAACATACCTAAGGGTCTGGGAGCCCACGAAAGGGAACAAGGAGCACAGCAGGAGACACGGGGAGCACAGCTGGGAGGACTCAACAGCAGAGAACAGCCCTGCCTTCAGGACCCTCTGTCATAAAGGCATTGCTGACTGTTGGTTCCCATATTGCAATTCTACCTGAGGTTTGTTGGCTAAGACTTCAAGTCATAATAATAATAATAATAATAATAATAATAATAATAATAATAGATAAGCAACCAGAAAACAGAACCACTGAGACATTAGGACTTGCTGGATAAGGCATAGTTTTACATTTTCCCTGGTAACCTAGTAAATAGGACAGAGGCTCTACCCTTAAAGCCCAGCAGCAGATGTGATAAAGTGAGTGACTCTTCACTGTCAACTTTACCAATAGAAACCCAGGAGCAGGGGAGATGGTTCAGGGAGAAAAAAAAAAAAACAGCACAAACAGAGAACTTGAGTCCTGATTTCTAGCAGCCACATAGAAAGCTGGGGCTAGAGCTTGTGAGCTGGCTCAGCGGTTAAGAGCACTGACTGCTCTTCCAAAGGTCCTGAGTTCAAATCCCAGGAACCACAAGGGAGCTCACATGTAATGAGATCTGACACCCTCTCCTGGTGTATCTGAACTCAGCTACATTGTATTTATGTAAAATAATAAATACATCTTTGAAAAAGAAAAGCTGGAGAGATGGCTCAGCAGTTAAGAGCACTGACTGGCCGGGCGGTGGTGGTGCACACCTTTAATCCTAGCACTTGGGAGGCAGAGGCAGGCGGATTTCTGAGTTCGAGGCCAGCTTAGTCTACAGAGTGAGTTCCAGGACAGCCAGAGCTACACAGAGAAACCCTGTCTCAAAAAACTAACAAAACAAAACAAACAAACAAACAAAAAAGGCACTGACTGCTCTTACAAAGGACCTGAGTTCAAATCCCAGTAACCACCTGATGGCTCACAACCATTCGTAATGAGATCTGATGCCCTCTTCTGGGGTGTCTGAAGACAGCTACAGTGTACTTACATATATTTAAATAAATAAATATATTTTTTTAAATGGCTGGAGACATGGCTCAATGGTTAAGAGAACCGACTGCTCTTCCAGAGGTCTTGAGTTCAATTCCCAGCAACCACATGGTGGCTCCCAACCATCCATAATGGGATCTAATGCCCTCTTCCGGTGTGTCTGAAGAGAGCAATGGTGTACTCATATACATAAAATAAATAAATCTTTAAAAGCTGAGTGTTTACTGGGCCCATTTGCCTGAAATAACTTAAAAAAAAAAAGACACTCAGCATCTCACTCACACACACACACACACACACACACACACACACACATTGGAGGGGGGGGAACGGAGGAAAGGAAGGAGGGGAAGGAAGGGAGGGAGGGAGAGTAAGGGAGGGAGAGGAAGAGGTTGGGGATAGAACCATGAAAGCCCTAGACCCATGGTGTCTATATGGGTGTTCCCAGAAAAATTTAACTGAAGTAGAAAAACCTACCTTAAAGTGGACAAACCCAGCGTGGTGGTACACGCCTTTAATCCCAGCACTCAGGAGGCAGAGGCAGGTGGATTTCTGAGTTCAAGGCCAGCCTGGTCTACAAAGTGAGTTCCAGGACAGCCGGGGCTATAAAGAGAAACCCTGTCTCGAAAATCAAAAAAAAAAAAAAAAAAAAAGTGGGCATAAACAGGCCCCCAGCTTGACTAAAATGGCCTGAGCCAGAACTGATCTCTTTCTGCCTCCTGACACAATGTAACCTGCTCCCTCCTTCCCTCCCTCCCTCCTCCTGCAAGCATCCTTTTCCAGCCTTGATACACTGTATCCTCTCAGAGTAAGTCAAAGCAAACCCTTCTTCCCTCTAGTTACTTCGCCAGTCATTTTATCACATCAGTGAGAAACAGGGCTCAGGGAAGGGGACTCAAGCCTCCTGGAGGTGAGCTGGCAGAGGTGAAACTCCACACCAAGTTGGCCTTAGCTAATCTTCCTCATTTTCCAATTTCTGAAAGTCAGGTACAAGTAGAGCTTCACTGCCTGAGAAAAGTGCCCCCTGGTGGCACCTCTGTGAACTCCACGTGTCCCTGAAGCTCCTAGAGCCTGAAACCATTACAATAGGGTTTCCTAACCTGGAGACACACAACAATATAACCTCACATTCTATACGACTGCCAAGACAGCAGCCTCAGACTGAAGTTAGGACACCCCCAGGGCAGGCTTTGCACCCCTTTAGAATCTGGCTCACCACTTCCAGGCCCAGGACAGTCCCTCGAAGGGAGCCATATCTCAGAAATCGCAGGCCACCAGCATTTGTTGCCACGTTTCCCCCAATGTGGCAGCTGCCCTTCGCTCCCAAGTCCAGTGGCATGATGAAGTCCCGCTCCTGCACGTACCTGCTCAGCTCCTCCAGCACACAGCCTGCCTGGCAAACCAGGATTCCTACAAAGAATAACTGAGTTACCAACAACCTCTGGAAACTCTAGGAGTATGAAAATTCACTGCTGAGAACTCCCTTGTAGGTAAGAACCTCCTGGAAGGAATGTTCTCCATGGAAGCCATCTCTTCCTTCTAACTTGGTCCTTTGTAATTACAATATAAAACAGGAAAAATCAGAAGAGCAAAAACAGAGGAGAAGCTTCTTGTATGGTTAAGAGGAGAGAGAACAACAAAGGTCTGTTACACCGCAGTGCCTCAGCTTGGGGAGAACTGGGCTCCTGAGTTACAATGTTTCAATGCTTTTTGGTGTTGAGAGTGTTGCCGACAACTGCAGACAGCAGTCCTCTACACAGCTATCCAGCCTCTGTACTGAAGAAAAGCTAGAAAGCCCCTTCACCGGTGCCACTGTACGGCCATACATGTCCAGGAAGAGCTGCCATGGCCAGGACTGGATGCGAATGGGACTTGTGTGATATGCCCACTGTGAAAGCCACCCAGTGACTTACAGCACAGAGAGGATGTCCTTGACATAACTGTCAGTTCTATCCCTAACAGAAGCCATCTAGAAAGGCTAAGACTAGCAGGTAACCTTCCTGGAGGTGGCCCACCTTTTTGCATGGCCTAAGATGGGTGAGCTCTGAGAGGCAAGGTCTCAAGAGACTTCATCTCAGGATGGCTTCTTGCAGCTGATATGCCTTTCCTATCATACTTAGATAGCCTAAGGCTTCCTGGGCATTAGCCCACCCTATCGAGCAGACTTCCTGCAGATCAACATAAAGATGAACTTTTATGAATTAATGCTGTTTAAATGAATTAATGGTTTTATAGAATTTCTGATTTGATTCAAATAATCTTAGGAAGAAGAGATGGTTTTAGTTATTTGCTAGAAAGATGTAGTAAAGTTAGAATCAAGAACAGAATGTGCCTACTCCTCATCATAGTAATAAAAGACTGAATAAGAAATATAATGAGGGCTGGAGAGATAGTTCAGCAGCTAAGAGCACTGACTGCTCTTCCAAAGGTCCTGAGTTCAAATCCCAGGAACCACATGGTGGCTCACAACCATCCATAATGAGATCTGACGCCCTCTGGTGTGTCTGAAGACAGCTACAGTGTACTTACATACAATAATAAATAAATCTATTTTAAAAAGAAAGAAATATAATGAGCTTTCATAATTACACTAAAAAGAGCAATAGACTTGGGACAAATTTGCGGATAAAGAAAACCCCTCATTCTAGGCTAGGTCTGAGGATAAAGCTTCAGCTGTGCTCTACGATAAGGCAAGGCCATGGGAAAGTGTTGCTTTGAATTTTTAATGAGCTTACAGAATGAAACATTGCTGTAAATTTAATATCAACATCCTTCTGTAGTTCCCCTTTTGTGTAATATTTTATCTGTGAGGTACTTTTCCAAAGAACTTTTGTATAAGAAGGTAAAAAAAAAAAAAAAAAAAGGCCAGAGAAGAGAATAAAGTTGGTGGCTTGGGGAACTCTGCCCCATTCATCCATCATTCACTCATCCATCCATCACTAATCTATCCATCATCCATCCATCCATCCCTAATCTATCCATTATCCATCCATCCATCCATCCATCCATCCATCCATCCATCCATCCATCACTAATCTATCCATCATCCATCTATCCATCCATCACTAATCTATCCATCATCCATCCATCCATCCATCCATCCATCCATCCAAGTGCAGCCATTTTCCACTTTACCACACACACATACACACACACACACACACACACACACACACACACACACACACACACACACTGGACTCCTGTGTATGTGTATGTGTATGTGTGAGAAACATCTCTTCTTTCCTTTTTCTCTCTGGTTCAAACAGAGTCAAGAGCTCCCTTGCCAGAGAAAGGAACATTAGCAATAAATCCTTTACCTAATTCCCTGCTTCTAAGCAACAGGTATTAATTGCCTGAAGCCATTGGCTTCTGTCCCCAGAATAACCAAGAATTTAAGAAAGGTAAATATTACCAAAAGTCAGCTTCCTTTGCCCTAACAATCACAACCACCAACCCCCATCGCTGCCTCCCAGATCTGGAAACCCTATAGATGCCGGGAAGGTCACCAGAATGTCCCAGTCAGGACCTCACACACATGAGCACACACAAATGTCTGAATACATTTCGAGCCTAAAGACAGTCTCAGAGCTACCAAGGAAAGACAACCTCATCTGGCAGTAGGATGGACAGAGGAGTTTGGAGCACACACACAAAAGCTTACCAGATACATCGTGAAAGCTGATGACTTGATTCATGAGGGCAGTGGACAGGATGACTTCATCAAAGACAGGGACACTGCCACCCACCATGCCAGTGTTCCCGCCCTGTGGGTTCACAGCCAAGTTCCTCTTATAGCAATGCCTAGGACAAAAATAGTGTCGATGGCAAGCCAGAATCCCTATGCTCATACAAATATCCCCAAAGGACATGCTACCAAGATGACACTGGTCTCCCAAACCAGATCTCCTTTCCAGGCCTTTCTGCTACAGCTTTGACAGGGGCTCTTCCCCAGTACCCTATGAAGAAGTCTAAGAGAGAATCCATCCCAAAGCTGTACATAGGGGAAGAGAAGCTGACACTGTCTCGGGGTCTTGTGGAAGTGATACATGTGACCTAATTCTAGTACCTTCAGAGCTCTCTCATAGTCTTTGTAAGAGTCAGCACGCCATCTATATCTCCACCACCCTCACCCCCTCCACCTGCTGAGTTCTGAGCTCAACCCACCAGCCCTGGGCCTATGCCTGTGACGCATCCTACACCTGGTATTCTTACAGATGCAGATCCAGAGAAAGGGATGCCCTCAACCCCCTATCTTCTAATGGGTAGGTATGAATGTAGCCCATGGTGTTATAAGGTACCCTGTCTCCAGACATCTTCTTACCTAAGAATCTGGGAGACTTCCTCTGAGGTCTGGGGTCTCAGCAACACCTTACTACAGCCTGTGACAAGAGAACAGACTTGTCAGGCCACATGGAGGGAAGTGGCCCAGTCACAATCCTTCCTCCCCCATGCCCACCCTCCACTGTAGCTTATCCAAAAGAATATCCTCCTCTGCAGCATTTGCTCTTCCTCAATGAGGTGACCAGCATGGCCACCAGACCCACAGCCACTTGAGTACAAGAGGAAGATGTCACAAGGTCCTGACCTGCCTAGGAAATATGCAACAGCTGGATCGCTTCAACTGATAGAGCCAATGGCCCCTCTCCATCTGGCCTTGTGGGAGGGAAGGTGGTTTCAGCATCAATGTGCAACGAGCTCTGGTGGGCTTCTCTGCAGACTCAAGAAACCCTTGCGACTTAAAAACATCCTGGTGTTCCTCAAACTGCATGCTGGCTTTAACGCAGACTCTCCTTCTTTAACCAGCTAGTACAGTGGGGCTGAAAACCTGACTCACAGATCTACCTGTCCACCTTATCGTAGGTTCCAGTGGTCTAGAGAGAGAGTCTCAAGACACAAAGAAACGCTGTCTCAAAACAAAAACAAAAAACAAAAAAACAAAAACAAAACCACAACAAACAAACAAAAAAACAAAATAGAAGAGGCAAGAATAAAGACCGAAGCAGAAGCTGGAAGGAGGTTACCAGCAACACCTGGAGTCACCGTAAGTTCACAGTGGCAAGAAGGACCCTCTCCTAGAGCCTGCAGAGAACACACCTGCTTCCGGACTCTAGGCTCCTATAACTGGGAGAGATGCCTTTGGTGAGAGCCAGATAAGAGGAAGCTGGGCAGATGTAGGCAGCCGTGTCCACAAGTGCTCACTTTAGCCAAGTGCTACACCTTTTAATCTGCCGATTTTATTCTCAGAAGACCTAGGTGGTGTCATCAATGGGATGTGGGGCAGGCGAACAAGGAATCTGTTCCCCTCGCCCACGTCCTGACTCACCCCGGACGGTCTTCAGCCAGTCCACATTGCATGTCTGCAGTTGCTCTGGATCTGTGATAACTCTGCCAGGTATGATGCATTCAAATGCAGCCAGGTCCTCCTCAGACACAGTAGAAAACGGCAGCCGTTGCACCGGGTATCGCTCAGGGGTCAGCGTCACCTCTGGACTGCCAGCGACCACGGAGTATGCTCTGTAAGCCAAGGGGCTGTACACACCCCGAGGGCAACCCAGCCGCTTCAACCCCACAGAAGCTCTCTGGGTGTAGGTCCTCCTCCATCCTGGAGATGCCCTGAGGAGCCTTGCAGACCATCTGGACACCAGGTGGGGCACCATTGCTCCTGCTCTTGAGAGGGGGGGGGATTGAATTTGCGACTCATAAGCAATGAGAAAGCCCCACAATAGCCTCTGCACCCTATCTGAAGTCACCCACAAAGCCACCTACAGAAGCTGTTCTCAACCTGTGGGTCGCAACCCCTTGGGGAGGGGGTCAAGTATCAGATATCCTGCACATCAGATTTTTTACATTGTGATTCATAACAGTAACAAAATTAGTTATGAAGTAGCATTGAAAACGTTTTATGGTTGGGGTTCACGGAAACACGAGGAACTATATTAAAGGGTCCCAGCGTTAAGGAACGTTGAGAATCGCTGGCCTAGAGGAACAGGGCGGCTTGGGGTTGCCGGATGCAGAGGACTGGAGTCTTAGGAGGGTTCGGTTCTTAATGTTTCACTCTGCAGCATTACAGTCCCGAGACTCCACTGAGTGTATACCTGTGGGCGGTGCTGGCTCTCCAGGGCATTCATTGTATTTTAACTTTTGCACGAAAAGGGAAAGTATCCCGGAATTGTGCACCCAAACACAATTGAAAGGCGAATTTTACACTTTACGTAATACTCTGCCACCAGTTTTACAAAACTTGGGTAATCAATAAAAGTGGCTTAAAAGAGGAAAGGGAAAGGAACCGGCCCGGGTAAGAGACTTCACACAGAAGCTATCCAGAAGAGGCCGCCTTCCACCTGAAGGTTCGCTCTATTTGGCTGCTGCTTCCGCCTTACCTGAGACGGAAAAACACACCACGACAAGCGCAGAGCATGCGCATGCGCCATGTGCCGTGACGTCAAGGAGGACCAACTATTTGCATTCCCAGCCCACTGGGCCCGTCCCATGGGTGTAGGTGAGAAGCGTTGCAAGTAGGTTCGTCCTACTGGCAATCCCGACTCACACCTGACCTGTGCAGTCACTTGACGGGCCACAGGCCGGACTGCACAGACCCAGACACCAGCGCCCTCCACCCAGGAACTACAACTAGCCAACTACGCACCCTAGCTTCCGGCCGAGTGCAAAAACCGAGTCCGCACCCTCACCCTGATTCCCACCCCTGCAGAACCGTAGGCCTGAACGTAGGGGTGGAGCGAAGAGACTGCGCATGTGTGACAGCCCGCCCTTCCTACCTCACGCCACCCTGCTGAGCGTGCTCCGCCCTTCCCAGACCTTCGGTCTTGTTTGTGCTGACCCAACCTGAGTGCCCCCCCCCCCAGGTCCCAAAGTGGAGAGTATCCTGCTTTGACCAAAATCCGACTCCACGCACTCTTCCCAACTGGCCCCATTGTGGTCCACCCGACTAGCCCCAAAAGATTAGTGGCCACTTCTTCAGTTCACTGTGGCTCTTTCTGCAGGGGCCACTGTCACCCTCTCTTCCCCAGGCATTTCTGTCTCCCTCGGACTTCTATCAATCCTACGAATCTCTGCCCTCTTCCACTGTCTCCCCTGGGCTTCCGTCTCACCTAAAGTGCATCAGCAGACATGACTGCCCAACCCTCAAAGAAACAACAAAAGCCGGAGGCTGGGACTTAACCATAGGGACCAAAGGCCAGCCCAGCTCTACAGAGCATCCCTGACCTCTTGGGGCAAGCCCCAGCCACCCATTCCTCAGGCAGTTCGGCAGTACCTTTTGGCAACTCCAAGGCACGGAGCTGCAGCCCAGCAGTAGTTTCCTGGGCTGAGTCTGGATGATACTGTCTCCCTTCAACTCCCAGCCCTAGGTAACAGGTAATTGCTATTTCTTGCAATTGTTCTGTTACTTCAGCATCCCCCAGCTATATTCAGCGATAAATAACCCCAGTAGTTTCCATTTTGCTGGCTGGACAGACCTGGTATCTGAAACAGGGTTCATCTTCCAGTTTCCTGGGGCAGCTCCAGAAACTGTCACTTCTTCCAACTTACCCACTTCCATTCCCCATAGAGGAACACGCCTTTTTTTTTGGTTTTTCGAGACAGGGTTTCTCTGTATAGCCCTGGCTGGTCTCGAACTCAGAAATCCGCCTGCCTCTGCCTCCTGAGTGCTGGGATTAAAGGCGTGCGCCACCACGCCAGGCAGTGCATTCTTTAAGATGTTAAGATAATTACTTTAGATCTCTGTACCAGGGAAGAGCAGGAGGCTCCCGAAGCTGAGGCAAGAACAGAAAGGTACAGTGGTGCTTTGCCAACTAAAAGCCAAGGCACTGGATAAGAAAATATGCTGGGTGGTGGTGGCACATGCCTTTAATCACAGGACTTGGAAGGCAGATCTCTCTGAGTTCAAGGCCAGCCTGGTCTACAGAGCAAGTTCCAGGATAGCCAGAGCTACACAGAGAAACCAAAAAGAGAATGCAGCATTTAGGGGTCAACAGCTGTAAGACCCACGAAAACAGGGTCACTCCTGTCCCAGGATGAAAAGTTGGCACCCCCAAAGAGAAACTGCTTGATGCAAAATGTAGGAGGGTTCATCAGCCAGCTGAGGAGGAACTTCTTTCGCCAGGAAGGGCTGGGGAGTTCCACCCCGTAACAGTAGGGGGCTTTTAAAGGAGAAAGTGAGGAATTGGGAGGAGAGCTAGGAGGAGTTGGGCTACAGCTCTTCTCTGGCAGTGGGGGAGTGGGGGGTGTCCTTGGTAAAATTATAAGGCATGAAGAGTGTGGAGTGAGTTGTAGCTCTTCTTTGTGGAGTTTATCTCCGTGTCCTTGGCACAGGGAGCCAGGCAAGTGCCTGGCTAGGTCTTTTTACAATTATCCCTTCTCTGGTTGTAAGGTATAGAAACAAAAAGGCTTTTTGCTGGCTGTAGAGAACAAAGAGCTTCTTACTGGCTGTATTTTTAGAGATGGGGAAAACAGGCTTGGGGGAACATTTAGGGGCTTTACCTTTCAGGGGGAAGTGCTTTGGAGTCTCGATACAGTTTCTTACGGATTCTCTAGTGTTCTCTACATTTCTAAAGCTTTTCTCTCCACATCATACTTTCTTGTAGGTGGGTCTTTCTTAGTGTTAATGGTTTTGAGAGTCCTTCTGTTGTTATGTTGATGTAATACTTGTTCTAGTTTGATCTTTGGTGTGTCTGAAAGCACAGATGCTGAAAGTTAGACCCCAGCATAGAGCCATTGGGAGGTGGTGGAATCAGGTCTGCTCACCCTCCCAGGTTTATCAGACAGGGGCAATGGGACATGGTTAACACATACTGGTTGAAAGGACATTCCAGAGGCTTCTACTGGGCTGTTTCTACCAAGTTGGCCCATACTCCATAGGCCACTAAGGGTATTAAGAAGTTATCAAGAATGTCAATGTGTTGGACAGTTCTGTTAACTTGACACAAGCTAGGGTTATCTGAAAGGAAGGAATCTTAGTTGAGAAAAATACCTCCATACAATTCCCCCTATAAAAAAGCAAAAGGCATTTTCTTAGTGATTGATAGGAGAGGGCCCAGCCCATTGTGGGTGGGGCCATCTCTGGGCTAATGGTCCTGAATTCTATATGAAAGCAGGCTGAGCCAAGCCATGGACACAAGCCAGTAAACAGCACCTCTCTATGGCCTCTGCATCAGCTCCTGCCTCCAGGATCCTGCCCTATGAGTTTCTGTCCTGACTTTCTTTGGTGATGAACACTAATGAGGCACTGTGTCTCCAAGGTCATGGTGTTTCACCACAGCATTAGTAACCCTTGACAATCAGTTACAGGCTCAGGAAAGATATGCAGAAGGTGTCTGGTCCTTTTATACACCCAGTACCCGATCACCAAAGCCAGCTGCATCTTGGACCCTTCCCCTAAAACCACAGCCTCTGACAAAGTGTTTCCCATGATGGGTGAAAAGCTGGGTCTCATGCTGACCAGCACTGGCCAAGGAAATATCCAAGACGACTCAGTAATGAATATGCCCAGATTTGCATGTGGAAGCTCTAACCCCTAACCTGACTGTTTGGGGGCATAGTCTATATGTCTGTAACTAAGAGTAAGCAGGGGCTTATGGCTGGGACCTTCAGGATCAGTTTTAAAGAAACTCTGGGGACTGGGATGTAACTCAGTTGGTAGAGCACTTGCCTAGCATGAGTCCTGTATCTCACTACACTGGCCAGCCAGGCTTGCAACTAGCTATGTAGACTGGACTACTTACAGCCCAGGGAACAAACTGTCTGACTTCCCAGGTGTTGGGATTTCAGGCCAGTTTGGTCTACAGAAAGAATTCCAGGATAGTCAAGGCTACAAAATGAGATAAATACTAGAGAATTCCCTTTCTACCCAGCTCCACACATACCCATATGGGCACACAGTGAGAAGGCAGCAGCCTACATAAAGCCCTTAACAGGTATCAACCTTGCTTGCACCTTGATTTCAAACCTTCAGAACTGTGGGAAATAAATTCTGCTAAGTACCCAGTCTGGGGCCTTTTTGTGTCTGTGTGTGGAAACTGCCCAACCAGACTAGGATGTTCTCAAAGGGATGCTAATGTTCTCAAGAATTCCCCAGGTTTAGGTCTCCACACCAGGGGACCCAGTACTTTCCTTCACATTGCTGGGGATGAACCTAGGGCCTTGCACATGCCAGGCACGTGTTCTCCTGCTGAGACACATCCCCAGCCCCTCAGTACTACTTTATAAAGCAGCCTGGTACTCCCATTCATGCACACATCTTCCCTGGGAGCCTGGAAACACAGCACTGGCCACTGACCTCCCTGAATACCCAACCAAAGCCAAATTCAGGGTCCCAGGTCTATAGAGTCCCTCTTGGCACCCTTGACTCTGAGTAAATGAACATGACACATGCTCACCTCTGACACAGCACAGGGATCGACATGCCTGTTTTCAAAATGATCTACTTTCAAATGTTTCTTCCCAAAAATACTTTATTTATTAAACAATATATCCATAATCCATGATCCAAAAATACAGATATACATCTTTACATTATTTAATAAAAAGATTTACCATAGTATCTCTCCTTTACAAAGGGGACATAGGTAATAATTCCTTGAAAATAAAATGTGACATTCATGTTAAAGCTGGATCATCCTGATGGATGGAGTGTGGCGAAGAGCAAGGACCACAGCACATTCTGAGGGAAAACGACCACAGCACATTCTGAGGGAAAGACACTTCTTAGCCCTCCCCTACTTAAAGCTCCTCTCGGCATAGGCAGTGAAGACCAATCAATCTCTGTTCATAGAAAACAGGGTTTCAAGGCCTGAAACAAAGGTTCCTCGCTGTTTGATTTCAAACCCTGAAGACTTACCTAACCTCCCAGCCCTCTAACAGGGCCAACCTTGGCACCGTGATCACATGGAGAAGTTGCTCTCTGGATGGTGTTATTGCTTGAAGCATCCCCGCCAAGGCCTTCTGGGGACAGGTGAGGGATAGAAGGCAAGATGCTGTATACACAGGAGCAAGCAGGTGCTCACTTCCCCAGCCATCCACAAAACCTCACACCACAGGGCTCTTCACTGTAGAGTGGAAAACACGGCTGGTAGCCTGCCTCCTACTGACCCCACCTGCTGGGTAGGCGAATGGTCAGTGCTGCTTGGACCATCACACCACTAACATGTTCACAGATCTAGGGACTCAGGTTTTTACTAATTCATCATGCTTCTTCTATAATAAACTATTAATAATGTGCACAGGAAACAAGAAATATGACTCCCCTCCTCTCAGCAAAACACTCATGTACTTACAAGAGGAATTACACAGGGAGGACCCAGTCTTGGCTCAGGCAAAGCAGCTGCCAGAGTGACCTGTGGGGATCACCCTACCCACTCGGTTGATGAAGCAAGGACAGCTTAAGAGCCAGGTCTCGACCAGCAGGCATGAGAGTGTCTGGTCCAGCGATGGAGACACTTCTGGCTTCTGGAGCAGGGCTGAGCGGTTTGTTCATGGCTTCTCGGCATCTGAGGCGGAGCTGGTGCTGGAACGCTTCTCCTGGAGTTCCCTCCTTGCTCACACACAGCAGCAGTACCAGCAACGGCCCCCAGATTTTCCTCTCCACTGTCCCCCCATTTTGTTGCCAGGGCTCTAACCTAGACCATCACTTTTGGAAGGCAGCTTTGCTCACCTACACAGCCAATGCCACACTGCATTTCACACTTGTTAGGCGTGGGTTTCCACCATGGACTTAAATCCCCAAACTCATCAATTCTGGTTTTTGCCAAGCTATATGCATCTTATTTTCATGACATTATAACTGTCAAAAAGTAGATAATCATGAAAACTCACAAAATAAATAAAAGTCAGAAGCCAGTATGTAGGATGGCCCCAGGTGGAACTCAGGGAGAGAGCCAGCATGACCTCAGGAGGTCAGAAGGTGGAGCTCACCCAGCCTCTGACACCTCCACCAGTAAACACCACTTCTTCCTGATCATCAAAGGACTCAGCTGGCTCAGGCTGAATCTCACATATTAACCCAGCTTCTAAGGCATTACCAGGCAAGATCTGATTAAAAACGCCCTGTACTTATAGAAACTATAAAAAGCCGTCCAGACACGGTGACGGCCATCTTTGATCCCAGCATTGCCTAGCTCCAGCAGGATGACTGCAAGTTCAAAGCTAGTCTTTTACATAGTAAAGCCCTGCCTCCCAATAAATAAATAAATAATCTAAAATTTAAGATTAAAAGGAAGCATGAGGTCTGACCCCAAGCACTGAAGAAAGAGAACAAATGGTAAAAGAATAGAGAAGGCTGGACTGTGACTCAATCAGCAGAAGGCTTGCCTAACGCAGAGTTCTAGGTTGGAGCTGGCAGTGGTGAGGCATGCCTCTCTAGTCCCAGCACTTGGAAGGCAGAGGCAGGAGAATCTCTGAGTTAGAGGTCAGCCTGGTCATATACAGAGTGAGTTCCAGGATAGCCAGGGCTACACAGAGAAAGCCTGTCTTGAAAAACCAAAAAAAAAAAAAAAAAGTTCTGAGTTTGGTCCCTACCATTGCAAAACCAGACCTATTGGTGTACACCTTCAGCATTTGGGAGGTGAAGAAAGACCAAAAGATCAATGTTATTCTCAGCTGCATTATGAGTTCAAAGCCTGCCTAGGATATATGAGATATGGTCTTTGGGGAAGGGGGATCCCTCACAACTTTTGAAGGCTAAGTTATGTCTATCTAATCTGACCCTGAGAGGGGTCCTCAAGAATGCCAGCCCCATTCCCAAAGCTCTTCCCAGCCTAGAGACAAGCTTGCGCAACTGCCTATCAGCGACAGCAAACCTGCCTGGTACCTACTGTCCAGGAAATGTCAATGCAGACCAACTTATTCAGTAGCACAAACACAAGCCACTCCCTCTTTCACTAGGGTAGGGTATGCAGAACATTGTCCAGTAAGAACATGACCATGGTGACAGGGTATGGGGCAGAGACAACACCCTTCTGCTTTGTTTGTGGCCATCAGAAGAAAACAATGTGCCTGTCATTATATAAAAAGCCGGCCTCTTCTTACATCAGAAATTGCATAACCCAGCTCTGTCTTGCAGGTCTTTTTCTGAGGTGAGGCCAGGAACCAGTTGGACTCTCTTAATTCTTCTCAGAGAGCCTGAGTTACTGAAGAACATGCCAGAGGAATTCTAAGTCAATGGTAGCTCTCAGGATCCTGTCACGCTTAAGGAACCGCCACAGATGCATCTCAATAGGCCCTGTGTATACATCCCCCCAACTACTTCAAGACAGTTCAACACTGGTTTTGTGGACAGTGGTCAAACAAAGAGTACACTCCAGTTTCCTACCTTCATTCCAGAACTGCTATTGGGCACACAAATTCACAAATCATGTCACATAATCATAGTCCCCTTGAAAATAAGCTGCTGGCCTAGTGGATGCAACACACAGAGTTCTACAATCAGCTCACAGTAGACAGACTCACTTCATAGACACACAGACCCATGACCTTCATGCTAGTACAATAATTTCATCTTCACAGTAAAAAAATATAGGCGGGAATCCCCAGAGAGCTGGAAGCTCAGCCTGGCTGGCTGTCTGTCCGCTGTTGGGCAGTGCTGGTTGTGGTAACTGACAGTCCAAGGCTAACGGAAGCTCAATCTCCAGGGAGGGATGGAAGTTCACAGGAAAAGGTGGTTCACAAGACGACGGAGGGTACTTCCACCTGGGAAGAGCCCCGGTCCCTTCCAGACACATCAGAGGGATCTTGGCTAAGAGTCCCTGGTCTCCAGTAAGGGTCAAAGCACAGCATGAGGCAGTGCCTGACAATACTTTGCTCACAGAGCACCAGCTGTGCTTCCATGCTGCCACAGACAGTCCTGGAAACCGTGGACACACAAGGCTGACCCTCTAGTCACACAGCAGTGGCAGAGTAACAGGTTAAAATGCGTCCACCCTGCACCATGCACTTTGCCTACAGCCCAAACTGACACACATCACTGATGGTGTGGCCATTTCCAGTGCTGGGAGGTTGCGGGATGGGGGAGCCTGCTCCTAAAGTCACTGTGGCAAGTCCCTGTGAGATTGTTTTGTGCAAATGGTGCAGCGGCTTCTTGTTTTAGGAAATATCCAAAATTACAACTGGCCACTGAATTATTAAATATCAGTCGAAATAAGGTAGTTTTAAAATGAAAGATCATATTGCAACATGAGTGAGGAAATATATTAGCTTGCTCTTCAGTCTGGCACAACACCCTCTTCTTTACTTCTTCTTCCTCTTTTCCTGAACACATCGTGGACAAAACCTGCGACGAAAAAGGCGTGGGGATCATCGTTTCTCCTGGTGCACAGGACCCCAGGAAGAGTTCCTGCATATCTCAGGGTGGCTGGACTCTGGTAACCGAGTGCCAGAACAGCTACACCGAATAAGAGGTGCTCTTTTCTCTGGGGAAAGCTGACATTTCAACTACTGGTCCGAGCATATCTGAAGCTGACTAATAAAACTTATCAGCGCAGCCTTGTCATCAAGTTGATAAGGTTGGCCATAATATGAGGTGTCCACTATAGAGGTGACACCAATAGCTGGCTGGCAAACTGGTCATACTCAAGACCACATGTGCAGACACATCCTGTAAGTCAGTGAACAACAGCTCCTGGCACAGCTGCACTGGGCCCTATATGGGTCACACAGGTCACCATGCTATGATTCAAGCACATAGAACAAACACACATCAGAGACTCAGTGTACACCAACACTCAAGAACGTAATAACCACTCATGATCCAATGGGACATTCTAGTAAGTTCCCCATGTGAGAGACAACTCTAATACACGTAACAGCTAACATCACTTCCCTCTGTACTAAGAAGCTCTGAACACCTAGGCCTGTACTACAGTGACTGTGTCTCTCTGAGGAAGCCCATTCTGGTAATCTACAGAAAGACTGCACTGGAACTCCATTCCCCAGTTCCTCTGTCTGGCCTTGGGCCCAGCACATTAGGCGGCTGTCAGGCTTCTAGAACTCAGAGGGAGCACCCCAACAGCTTTGCCAGTGCAGTTGGACTCCCCCACCTGGAAATCCGACCAACAACTCACCGCATCTACCTTGAACTCAAAGTTAGACCCCATACCTCACATGGTCGTTCTTTCCTTTGCTCAGGAGTAACTACCAGCCACCACAGCCCAGCTACACGCCTGCTCACATGCCCACCACCACCACAGCCCAGCCAATTCCCACAAGGCACAGGCACAGCCAAAGGACCTGCCATATGGGTCTTGTAACATGAGGTTTACACTCACAGCACACACAGCATCAGCACACTGACCAAAGCCCTTGCAGCAAAGCATGCACTCTCCTTTCCTGGCTGACTCTCCAACTGGCCACAGGCTGATCTATACCCTGAGAATGTTACCATGAGATGCTCCAAATGCTCCTCTGAGAAGGGCTGGGTTCCTACTACTTCATTTTAAGAATATGCATCCATATTTAACTCAAGTCAACACCACCAGGTTCTCGGAGACATGCTGAACACTAGTCTACTGCTGAGCAGATGTAGGACAGGAACAAGAATACACAAGTCTTCTCTGCTGTCAGGTGGAGACCTGAGGAAGCAGCAGCAGAGCCTGGCCTCGCATACTGGATGCACACCAGGATGGAGGGAGGGAGCCCAAACAGCTCTTCTTCAGAGAGTACCAGTATAAATAGCATATAAACCGGGGTAAGCTGGGAAGCAGATCTCTAAGTGTACCACCACCACAGCCCCTCCCCAGCCAGGACCAATGTTGCAGAAATACGGAGACATACAAGACCCAGAGCACCAGACACACTTGCCCAAGGGCAGTCACCCATACTAACCACTTTCCTTTGGGCTTTGTGGTGAGATCCACGCAGGCAAAGTGAAACCACTCAATGGGACACTGCAAAGCAAGGGGAAAGCCTGTGTCACACCCATGCATGCTGCACATTAAACACAGAAAGGCCAACACCCACCCATCTCTACAACGTTTGTCCCCATGTATATGTGTCCTTCATGAGCCACTCACATCTGGATTGTCACAGCCGATCATCTCCCCGTAGGACACCTGGTGGCACAAGCAGTATGTAGGCTCATTTGGATCCACAGGCATATCCAGCACATCAGAGGGGTGCACAGATAGGATACTGTCAGTAAACTCAGACCTGATGGGAAAGGAAGGATCTGATGACCACAGGGCACCAGGAAGAAGGCAGGAAACCGCATACAAAGCCACACTGTGGAAGGCCACACTGCAGCCTTTCCACCAGTGGCCCAGGGCTCCTTTACCCTGGAACAAAGGATGCTTGCAGCTTCCAAGGAAAGACTCTACAATGACTCTGAGCTAATGATCATGCATAAACTTACTTCCAATTTTCTTGTTAACCTATCACTGAGTTACAAGCCTCAAACCTTCCAGCCAAATCTCTACTAAGAATTTATAATGAGAATAATATGGTGTGCTAATGATCAGTTGAAGAGATTCCCTTGGACTATTCCCAGCCACACATCTTGGGGCAGCAGCAAACAGCAAACAGAAAGCACACTGCCTTCACACCAGCTGAGGCCCCAGTGATCACTCAGAACTCACTACACAACAACAACCATCGCTGTCTACTAGGGACATAGACCCCGCCCCAACAGGACAAGGCTACTGCTTTCTCTGGGCCCCCTCCTGGTAGGGACATGGAGCCCTATCAGCAGACAGCTAACATTTGAGAAGAGTCCATTAGTGTCTCACCCACGTCTGGCCTAAGGGTTGAGGCAGGCATTCGGCAGACCACTACAACCAATAGACTGCTCCTTCTCCCATGAGAAGGGACAGTGTATCCTCTGCACTTACCCAAGTATCCTCACCCCAAACAATACACTGGCAGCCCCCCTTACCTCCCTTGGTTCCACGTTATCTACCCACTAACCTCACCCAGCTGCCCACCAGGGTAACAAGAGCCAGTATGGTACACACTGCCCTGTCCACTCACACCCTGGGTAAGCTGGGAAGCAGATCTCCAAGTGTACCTGCAGCTGCTTCTGGGCCTCTCTCTGTACAGTGGCCTAGAGAGACTCCTGTCCCGTAACTTCTGCCTGCTCAGTCCAGCACCACCCTCCACCCTCACTGTAGAGCTGGACATTAGACTTGCACGGGCAGTCTAGACAGTATAGTCCCTATTACCACTATTTCTACCTGCCCCTAAACCAGGAACCTATAGTGATAACATGTGGCCAGTCCCCATGAAGAAAATGGCAAATGGAAGGCACAGCACAGCTGCCTGGGCTCCTTGCCTCTCAATCTCCAAATGTTCCCCGGGGCCTTTGCAGTTATTGCTGATTTACGCGGGTGTGCATCTACGGTCCAGCCCAGCACATCAGAGGCTCGAGAAGTGGGGCCTCTCCATAGCAGGGAACCAATACCTCCACTCGCTGACAAGAACATGACCCAGTCATAGTGCTCTACAGTACTGTTCTTTAAGCAACTTGCAAGAGGTCCTTCAAACAGGAAACTTTCTTAAAGATCTGTGACTCTGTGCCGCACCTCCTGACATCCATGGTCTCTGGGTAGCCCTACCATCAGTGGACACCATGTAGCCTCCTCTAAGGTGGCCAGCCAAGGCCAGCAGTGTGCCTGACTCTGCAGCTCAAGTCTATCCCAACAGTCACAGCCAGTCAGCTATCACATGACCTAGAGCTCAGCATCTCCAGGTTCAGTCAGTGAGCTAAGGGGTCACCCATCTTTAAGGCAGCACTTGGAAAGCTGGGACAAGAGGATTCAAAGTTCAAAGCCAGCCTGAGTAATGAAGGAAGTTCAAGGGCAGCTTGTATCTACTAGGACCCTGTCTCTGACAGAGAAAACAAAAGACAGAAGAGAGCAGAAGAGGACAAGAAGACAGCCTAGGAAGTGGGATCCAAAGGTAATCCCTGTCCCTTGGACATGTGACTTGCTCTGGCTCTTGGCTCGGTAAGCTTCCCTCCCAGATGTGGCCAGGAAGCTCACACTAGACATGACCACTCATGTGATTCCCTAACAATCCAGATAGGCCAGAAAGGACCCAGCTGCTTATCCAAGCTTTAGAATAAGGACTATAGAAGAAACTGACCCCTTGATTCCTACACATAGGCCTTGGCTTGCCAGAAAACGAGACCCCGGGGCAGCTAAGGAACTAGCATTGACTTTAGCTTACAGGACCCAAGATAGGAAACATGGTCTGACAGTCCTAGGAGAGTAACTCTGTGATACCCATGATATGGTCAAGTGGTCACTGAGCCACAGGGACCTGACTAAACACTGCTCCAAGTCCCCCATGGAAAATGACAGCTATCACCAAGCTGGAACTGAAATAGTTAGCTTATCTTACCTAGGTAGTGATAGGGACCAGGACTATACAGAACTCCAAGTTAGCAATAGGCAAGTGAAAGCCTGTTCAGGTTCTGAAGCCACACTAAGCTATCACCAAGATCCAGCAAGGGTAGGATTTCAATGACTCTTGCTGTCTCCGATGCCTGTACTGCTCTGTAATCAGGTGTCAAGGCCCTACCACACCCTTTGTTCCTCAAGTCTGCCCTGTCTCAACACATGTAAATTGGGATAGCTTCTGCACTGCAGTCCAGGGATAATAGAAAGTCAATGCAGAGCAGGTGCCCCACCACTGTCACCATTCAGCCACCACAGCAGGCAGCCCAGCAAATGGGCCTGAAAGCAGAGACTGTCTCCTAAGCATCAGGCATAACTCGATGGCTCCTGTCAAAGGAGAAAGTGAACAGCTTGCCTCAATTGTACGTTTTTTTTTTTAGGAGCAGTTATAATGCCTGAGGCTTCAGGAGGATGCCAGCCTGTGGGCACTGGTCTCCCTACTACCTAGAAACCCCTCTTCTGGGCTCCTCATGCTGAGGAAACTCTATGAAACACTCCATAAAGACAGCAGCAAGAACATCTATGCAAACCCAGAAGCAGAAAAACCACAGAGCCTCTGGGTTCTGGGAAGGAGCAAAGACATCACACTGCCACCAAAAACTCAGAACCACCTCTTCTAGGCAGCAGGACACTGGTGATCTGTAGTGGGAGAGGGCTTTCTCCATCTGCTGGATTTGGCAGGACTGGTGGCCCAGCTACCAATGTGACACTTTAGGACCTGCACATGGCAGCCATCTACACTCAGGACATGTACCGAATGTGGAAACTAAATGAGTACACTTCAACAAAGGCAGAGTGACAATTCCCTCAGCTCTGGAATCTGTGAGACCAGGGACTCACATACCCAGCCTCCCTCATCCCACAGCGGTATGGGCAGGATGAACTGGAGGCAAGAAAGGCAGACTGAAATTGAGGGCAACCTGTGGGAAACCAGAACTCCCGATTGAGAGCCAGTGTAGGTTCCCACAATTCCTGAAGAAGGGTGTGGAGCAGTACTAGGCAGACCCTGGCTCAGTCACCCTAAAGGATCAGGACAGCCACTCTACAGCTTTTATAACTACAGCCACATAAGTCATTTTAAAAGAAAGCACCGGGCAGTGGTGGTGCACACCTTTAATCCCAGCACTCGGAAGGCAGAAGCAAGCAGATCTCTGTGAGTTCGAGGCCAGCCTGGTCTACTGAGCAAGTTCAAGAACAGCCAGGGTTGCATAGAGAAACCCTGTTTCAAATAATACCAGGCAAAGCAAACCCTCTTACCCGCTTTTATGTTTCTTCTTCTTTGGGGTATCCTCTTCTGATGTCCGCCTGCCTCGGCCCCGGGAGCTTCTTTTTTCTTTCTGACTCCGGCCTTCTGAAGAACAAAGACCCCCATTATTCTCACAGAACAGACCAAAGTGGAGCAAGATTCATCCCGATTCATTGACCATCGTGTCCCTAACACATTTAGATGAGCCTTCAAAGCTGCAATCAGTAGTAAACAGAATGGCAGCCAACTTGCTTTTCAAGCTCCGTGCTCCAGTGCTCTCAAAGTCACTTCCGTCCATCCTGTCCTTCAGGTCAGCCTCAAAGCGCGCCAGGTCAGCATCAAGTCTTCGGATGTGTTTATCCACCTGCAAAAGGACACTTAAAAAGCTGACCTTAGAATAAAAAGGGCTAGGGATACAGCTCGGTGGCTCAGCCTTTGCTTTGTGTGCAAAAGCCCTGGATTAGATCACCCAGGACCCCAAGAAGACTCGAGCAAACAAAACATGGTTTCACCAACAAGTAAAATAAACAGCTCCCCAACCCTCAAAAAAACAAAATCATGGGAAGAGGCCCAGGTGAAGATTCCCAGTGTGTCCACTCTAGGTGCTCCAAACCCCTATTCCAGATACACATTTCCACACACCCTTACACATTTCCACACACCTTACACATTTCCATACACCCTTACACACTCTCATACACCTTTACACATTTCCACACACCCTTACACATTTCCACACACCTTACACATTTCCATGTACCCTTACACATTCTCACTCACCCTTACACACTCTCATACACACCTTTACACATTTCCACACACCCTTACACGTTTCCACACACCCTTACACACTTGCATTCGCTCTCCTTCAGGGGTACAGAAGGCAGCAGAAGGCTGCACCCGGCCTCTGCACTCACCATCTCGTAGGTCTGCATGGCCAGCTGCACCTTGTCATCACTGTACTCCTTGCACTTGCTGTAGGCGCTCTGGATCTTCTGGAGGTGCTCCACACGCTGGGCTGACGAGAGAGTCTTCACTGTGGAAATATACTCTGCAGCCAGGATGTCAATCTCTGCTTTCTTATCTAATGAGGACAGGTGACAAGTGGAAGTGAGAGGCAGTGACAAGCATCCAGGAAGCTGGCAAAAGTATCGCTGGCCATGCCACTAAACAATTTCTGGACAGCAGCACACTCATATGGTCACCTTGCCTGGCTCCTGTTGTAACCAAAGGAGTGAACAACACAGCAAGACACATAGAAACATCCTCATGCTTCCATGAATAGCAATGGCAGACACATGTACAACTCTTTGCTCTTAGAAATGGGACTCTCTGTGGTTACAGGGGTAGAGATTACTCCCACAAGGTTTCCAGGTACCATGGTGGGTCTATCCAGCTGAGAGGTGGGAAAGAGAAGCTGGCCTAATGGCAGCTGTGAACTCATCTATAAACACTTTATAATATGTCTGAATGTCAATCATATTTCCAAGAAATGAAGTCTCCTCGTTTAGAAATCACAGTCCTTCTAATCTATAAACAGTTCCAGCAATGAGCAATGTTGTCCCAAAGAATGTCCTTGTGAAACTTAAAAATCTCAGAGACGGGGGCTGGTGAGATGGCTCAGCGGGTTAGAGCACCCGACTGCTCTTCCGAAGGTGATGAGTTCAAATCCCAGCAACCACATGGTGGCTTACAACCACCCGTAACAAGATCTGACGCCCTCCTCTGGTGCGTCTGAAGTCAGCTACAGCGTACTTATAAAGAATAATAAGAAATGAATCCTTGGACTGGAGAGACCAACCGGAGCAAGTGAGGCTGTCCGGAGCGAGCTGAGCAGAACGGGGACGGCCGAAGCAAGCAGGGACGGCCAGAGCTAGCGGGGCCGGAGCGAGTGGGGCCGAACGGGAATGGCCAGAACAAGTGGGGCCAACCTGAGGAAGCAGAGCGGAGCGAGCGAGCGAGTGGGGGGGGGGGTGAGTACGGGGGGAGCGGCCGGGAGC
>CACVCL010031243.1:0-34273 GCA_902729485.2 Mus minutoides
TATTCATTATCATCACCACTAATATCAGCACCATCACACCTTCTTAGCATAATTGCCATTAACCACTAGCATCGAAAGTACCACCATCTGTACCACTACCACTTCTACCTCCATAATCACCATCTCAAACACCAGAATGATAGCAATAGCCTTCACCATTATTGCCTTGATCTGTTCTCATTGGTAGTGTTACCACTATCTCTACCACTGCTATCACAACCAGCTAGAGGATATACTTGAAAGATATACAGCCATTTCCAAATACTTAAAGGTCTTCAGAAGAGAAGTTAAACTTACTTTGTACCAGTAAGGAACCGAGAGGTAGAAATGTAGACAAAAGTTGTAAGGAATTATAATTAATATTGAAGTAAAGTCTTCCGTGGAATTGGGGGAAGACAGTGGGGTGAAAGTCTATGAGGAAATTATGACAAATTTATTGTGGAAGTTATGGATATTTTCCCCTATTGCATGAATCCCCTACAGGGTGCCTTAAGAACAGGAATGCCTTAAGAAAAGAAAAATAAGACTTTAAAAAAAAATTAGACAACACCTATAATGCAGAACTATATTTTTATTTCTTGATTATTTTTATTTTATAAAATTTAAACTACTTTATGATACAGAGATGCTGTATCTTTTAAACATAGATCTATTTTAGGAAAGCATTCGATTCTTTTTGACTATCAATCATTTCCAAGTCCTGATCCTATAGTACCCTCACACGGGGCACTAATGTTATAATTTGATATGGGTTTTTTTTTCTGATTTCATTACCTCTATGTATGTATTTATAAGTGATATGATTTTGTATCTTATGTTACCTGAGTAGTTTATTTTGTCTGTGTTTTCCTTGTTTGTTTTTTTTTTTCATTGAGTTGTAAATCAGCACACCAGTTAAGAGGATGGATCCTGGGGCTGGAATGTCTGGATACAGATGATAGACTTGTTACACCTTAGTCACATAATCCAAAGTATTAGATATGCTTAGTCCCAGTTTCCCCTTTTGTAAATCAGAATTGTAGCATACTTATATCTATGGGGTTAGCATCTAACTTGTGTAAATATCATTAGCCATGCTGGCATACACAGTGTTGACAGGAATAATATCATATTGCTGTTCACCATTATTTCTTAATAATGTAAGTTGCATCTACCCTAGTTACAAGGCCATTTCTAAGTTGATAGGCATATAGGTTGCTCTGATTTCAATGACTGTAGAGAAAGCTCAAGAATATTTTTAAATGTATCTTTATTTATGTGAATGATGTAGTTTCATAGAAGTGGGCAAGAAATATAGTTAGTCAGGTGTGCTTGGCATACCTTTAATGTCAGTGCCCAAGAATCAGAGGCAATTGGCTCTCTGAGGACAGCTTGGTCTACATAATGAGTTCTAGGCCAACCAGGAGACTATGTATTTAAAAAATAAGAAGCAAGAAATATATTACTAATATTATATTACTATGAAAGCTTTATTTTAAAAAATATAATGGTTGGGTGGGGCTGGACAGTGACTAAAAACACTCGCTGCATAATTAGGATTAAAATTTAGATCAAGAATGCACTCATAGGCAAGCAGTCTCTCACAAGCTACTAAATAAATTAATTCAAAATGAAAATACAATGATATTTTACAAGTATCTGATTCTTGTTGCTTTAAATTTTGATTATTCAGTAGACTGAGCCACAGAGCAAACTTACAGGTAAATGACCCTTAGGACCAGTCACCAACTTGGGAGTACATTAGAAGGCCACATCTTGGGAGACTTAGGACATGTTGAACTCTCTTCTAAGTACATCCACATAATTGACTATCCAACTTTATTCATAAGGAAATAGAAACATAAAAAGACAGAGCTGTAAACAGTAGATCCTGTATATTGCTCCAAATATTGTCAGTGTATGCATCACTCTTAGTATCTGCTCAAAGCCTAGAACACATTCAACAAATGTCACTGTTATTCTGGGGCTAGTGGCCATAGGGCTATATCATTGTCCTATTTTTATTATCTTTGTGAAATGAGGTGTTTACACTCTGAAGAAGTCATTTGGTTTGTCTCATCAAAGTGATAATAAGACTCGTTTTAAGTTGATTCAATGAACTCTCGTATTATTCTATGCTTACAGAACATATTCTTTTCCATCTAGTAACTACTCCTCCCCATTTTTGCTTCTTACTATTTTTTTTAGCCAAAATACCAATTTCTTTTCTTTTTATTGTGGTTGTTTTAAATGATACAATTTAGGTGATGTAGAAATACTTGTACATATGAGAAATAATTAAGGTAATTAGTTAATATCTATATGTTACTGTGAAATATCTTTGTAAGACAGGGACTTATTTCCAGGACATGTTCTTAACTATTAGGACTGTCTACTAATTGATATACCTGGCATTATTGATGTTTGTTCACATACGAAATAAATATAAATATCATTAAGTGTCAATGGAGATTCACAAGAACCTATTTGTGATTGGATTGAAACTGGAATTAGGCTGTTGTGCAGAATGTCCAAGAAGGTAATGTGGAAAGCCATGTAAATAGCCATGTAAATGTTGCTGGAGGATGGTAGTGTATTGCAGGTAGATTGAAATGAAAGGTATGATCCAGAAACTTATGCCGGAATAAGAAAGAAATGACCTTATTCATTCATTGCTTTATTGACAAGAAGTTGCAACTACAAAGCTGAGAATGACATAATTTCTGTCTTCAAGTGCCTTGTTTTTTAGTATGGAAAACATGAATGCAAATGGATGACCATAAGACTGCATAATATATATGCACACATCCAGGAGCTACAACAAAGTTTAGAAATGAAGATGAGCATACCTTCTGACCTTGGTAATGATGACTAAATTTGACTGGTCTCATTGGCCTGTCTGCATCATAAACAAAAGATGCTCAGACCAGGATTCTTCAGAGATATGTTAGAGGATGAAACAGGTAAAGGCAGGCAGAGGGAAAAGGCTATGTAGAAATGTGTTATTGGTGAAGCACTTTTGCAAACCACTGCAGGGATATGGAAGGATACCTTGTGAAGTGGTCACATCACAAAGGGATCTCAGAGTTATGTTAAGAGGGTTTTTTATTTTGTTGAAATTTTTTTATATACAGTATTCTAATCATGCTTTCTCCATCAGTTCCTCTTAGATCCTTCCTACTTACCACAGGACCCAATTCTACACCCCCTTTTTTTTTCTCTCTCGTTTTAAAAAAAATAGGCAAACAAACAAACCAGAATATTAAGAAAAATGAAAAACAAGACTCACAAGAACCACACACACACACACACACACACACACACACACACACACACACCAACCAACCAACCAAGCAACCAACAAACAGAAAACCAAACAAGAAACCACAAAGCAAAAGATCAGTAAGACAACTCTGATAATCTTTCCACATCCTCTAGCCTATGGCTCAATGAACCATGAGATAAGAGGTTTGATTAAGACATCCCATTTAGAACTGAGTGTTCCAAAGTCTTTCACTATCTACACATTGCCTACTGTGGGTCTCTATGTGAGCTCTGACTATTGCAGGAAGAGGCTTCTCTGATAATGGCTGAGAGAGGCACTGATCTATGGGTAGAGTAGAATGTGGTTAGGAGTCCTTTTATTGCTTTGTTCCTTTAGAAGAACAATAATATTTGACTTTACCATAGACCCATGACCTATCCAGTCTCAGGGTTTTGGCTACCCAAGCAGAGTTAGGCATGGGTTCTATCTCGTGGAATGGTCCTTCATTCCTATCAGAATGCCATACAGTCGTGCCACTACTGCACCAGCATATCATGCAGGCAGGTCACTGCCGTAGATTGTACTTTTAATTTTCATTTTAAAGAAGATGACTACGCACAGGGATTTTTATATAGGAAAGAATTACAATTGCCTCTTAGTGTGACAGATGTGTTTTCTTCTTTAATAACAGCATCCCAAAGAAGAGTTGAGCCACCTTGAGCTTGGTTCAGACCTATTACCAGGAAAGATTGCAGGGCCTGATCCATCAGAACAAGTAGATCCTGGCAACAATTGTGGGGTAGATCAGAAGGTAGATCTTAGCAAAGATGACTGAGCTTGACAGGTCACAATGGCCTGTGGGACAATGTCACATGAAGCAAATGAGTAAGCCATTGAACAGATTAGTCCTAATGAGCTGGCATTGTTATTTCTTATAATTCTTAAAATAACTTGTGAATTTAACATGTGGTTACTCCCATCTTACAGCTGAGTATGTGCAGTATGAAAATGCTGCTACCTTCACCGGACTCCAGTATCTTCCAAGTTCTGTTGCCGTTTGGCTGCCATCTTTAGAAGTCAGAGAGAATTAAGGCTGTTCTTTCTGCCATGATCCAGTCTCCCTGTACAGATGTGCAGTGCAGACCCTGTGAGCATATGTTGCTCTTTATCCATGGAGGACTTATTTTGCGGAAGAGTGAACTATGAGCCCTGCTTGGGGACTGGGGGATGAATAAGTGCTTTGGGGGTGGAAGGGACCCGGGAGAGCAAAAGCGTTAGCATTTTCTGCTAATATTAACCCTTCTTCTAGGATGACAGCAGTATGCAAGACTTGAGTCTTCTCAAGGGAGCCAATGACCTCCTGCATTCACCACACTGGATAGGCCAGATCAGCAGGACTCTATCCATCACCTATTGTGGAAACCTGCTCCCTCCCAGTGAGGCCTCTCGCTGCTTGTGAAGCTCATCAGGTTTAGCAACCTGGCCTCTCCCATGGGCTGCCTTTCTAGTTCTCTCTGACAAGATGAAGGGGTTTCTTACCTGCTCAGCTGGGAGGATAGATGGGTGGAGGGGACTGTAGTGAAACAGGAGGCCCCACCTGGCTCTGCAAGGCTTTTTGCCACATGGGGCCCATGGGTCTTGGGAAGTCTGAGGCAGCCATAACCTACACATTCAGGAACAAGAATGTCTTGGAGTTGTGTGTGTGTGTGTGTGTGTGTGTGTGTGTGTGCGTGTGTGTGCGTGTGTGTGTGTGTGTGTGTGTGACTTTTAAAATACATACACTTACCCTTTATTATGTGACAGTCACTTGTCAAGAACTTTAAATCAGGACTTAAGTTCATTTCAACAATAAATAAGTGAAGTAGGTATTGTTCTCCATATTTTACAGATAAAAATCTGTCATGCCCTTTACTAATTGTATCCATTGACACCCAGTTCACATGAGCATGTACTGTTTTGAATGATGAGGAGACACTAGATAGTACAGTGTCAAGGCTGGTGCGGCCTCAAGTGGGATGATGGGCATGAGTGTGCTTGGCCGATCACCTCAAGTGCTGCCTGCCTCTAGAAATAGACTTCCTTCTAAGAATAAAGGTTCAGTGAATTGCAAACATTGTGCAACCCTACCCTATGTGGACTAGAAAGCTGAGCCCTGTTGCTTGGGATGTATCGCCCTAATGGTGGTATCAGCTTTCAAGGCTCCAGGAATCAGACAGGGAATAATATTAACACTCAATTTTCACATGCTGTGATGAGACTCCTTTTCTCTGTCACCCTCTATCACCCATCTATTCCAAGACCATCTGCATTGTTTGAATCAGGCCTTGAAGCTTTCTGGAAGAGAAGGGGTCCTCACAGCCCCTTGGTCCAGGATGGGGCAGAGATCTTCATCTTCTGCACCATGAATCTTTGTCTATATTTGTGCACAAAGGTCTGAAAATACATGAGCACATGGAGAAAATTAGAGGGACTTCACTGATAAACCCTTAATTTATTAGTTTGTAATTAATTATCATCTCCTGTTCCCTCAGATATCTGAGTTAAGAACTTAAGAATCTTTGTGTATTTTGTTTATTAATATGTCATTGTTATACTTTTATAATAGAATATGCACGTTATTAACCTTATCACATAGAAACAGGAAAAACAGAATTGAGAAAAGGATCAGAATTAGAAATCAAATAAATTTGAGTTAGCCATTCCATTATATATATATATATATATATATATATATATATATATATATATATATATATATAAATTTCATAATTCAGAACAGGAATATATTTAATTTTTAGTTTTTTAACTGAAAAAATAAGCTAATGCAGAGATGTTTTCTAACTTATTTTTGTTTATCTAAAAAAATCAGATACATTTATCTAACTTTTGATTATAAAAGTAATCCTTATTTAGGACATTTGTAAGATATAGATATCATCAGAGAGAAATTATGTTTAGGTCTAGATTACATTAGTAATATTTTATAATCACTTAGTATATATATAATGAATTATATATATAATTCCATATTTAATCTTTTAAGGCCTTTTTTTTCATTAAACAATACTATATCATGTTTTCTGTATTTTTTTAATGGCCAAACACTATTGCATTCTAAAAAAAAGGTATTTAATCAATGCTGTACTAGTACTTTAAATGATTACTTTCCCCCTACTGTGCTGCAGACTTTCTTTAATAAATAGACATCAATTGTTTTCTTCTCCTTTTTTCTTTATTTTTATTTCACTTATTTATTTGTGTGCATGTATGTGTGTGAACATACATACAGAAGTCAGAAAAGAGCTTTGGGGAAGTGGTTCTCTCCTCTCTTTTGAACTAGGGTCTTCATGCTTGCCAGCAGGCACCTTTACCTTTTGAGCCATCTTTACACCCTCATCTGTTTTTTTGTTTGTTTGTTTGTTTGTTTGTTTGTTTAATGGCAATTTCCTAGAAGCAGGTACCAAGTTCAGTCAGTATACATATATCCCGTTTTGTGTTCCAGCAAAGGCAGTGTGGAATTATTCCACTTAGAATTGGATTCCACCTCTGCCACCTGCTGGCTGCCACCTGCTGGCTGCCACCTGCTGGCTTAGAGCTGTCTCGGGGTGAGGAATTCCTCCCTGGTGAATATGGCGTGACAACACCTCTTCCTTTACTTGGTTGCTATGAAACACAAGAGGGTTAATGCCTGATAAATACTTAGGCCAGCTGGCAGTGCTCTGACCCATAGCAAGCTAAATCCCTGGGCTATCATCATCATTATTGTTGCTGTTATCCTTGCAAATGTGTCCTCCTAAAAGAATGTCCCAGTTTAGACTCCCACAAGCATTGTATAAGAGTATTATTTCCACATGTCTTGTCAACACTTTTTATTGTGTTGCTTGTCAACTGGATAAAGCCAGATTGTTGCTTTAGTATATATATATATATATATATATATATATATATATATATATATATATATATCTTTTTTTTCTGATTACTAATGATGAACAGTTTTTGCATCTTTATTGGTATTAATTTTGTACATTTATGAATTTTCACTCACAACTTTTTCTTGCTTCTCATTTATTATTACTTTGATACACTAAGGATACTATTCTCTTGATTGTCCTGTGTTGTAAATATGTTTTTATCCTGAGTTTTTTTTAATATGTTGTGTGGTGTATGTGACCATGATCCTGTAAGAAGGCCAGAGTGTCCTATTCTATCATTCCCTATCTTATTCTTTTTAAAAGATTTATTATCTGTGTCTCTGTCTGTATGCCTGTCAGTCAGTCAGTCAGTAAGTCTTTCTATTCATGTGTCTATTTCTGCTTGTCCATATGTGTACTTCATGAGTGCAGTGGCCATGGAGGCCAGAAAACAATACTGCATTCCCTGGAACTAGAGTTCCAGGTGGTTGTAGGTTGCCTGATGTGGGTGTTGGGTACCAAACCTGGGTCTTCCACAATAGCAACTAGGCTGGTGACCTTCCAGGTAGCCCTAGTGATCTTTCTGTTTGTGGTTCCTGATCCAAGTCCTGGGATTATAGATGCACACACAGTCTTGCCTGGCTCTTTATGTGGGTTCTAGGGAGTTGAATTTAGCTACTCACACTTACCCAGCAAGTATACTTGGCTGCTGAATTTTCTTCCTACCTTCCTGCATTGTCCTATGTAATTATGTTTATATCTTCAGACAAATAAGTTGGGTTTTTCCTTGTTCTTGCTTACCTTTCCTTACTTAGAAACCCTTAAACTCAAATTACCTATCTTTTAGCAATGTTTAATTTTAAGGTTGTTAGTTTTTTAAATGTATTTATTTACTTACTATGTAAGGTTTGCCTGTATGTACATATGTATATCATGTGTATGCCTGGTACCTCTGAAGCCCAGAAGAGGACACTGAATCTCCTGGATCTAGAATTATAGATGGTTGTGAGCCACCATATTTGAGTATTGGGCATCAAAGCTGGGTCCTTTGCAAGAGCAGAAAATGCTCTTAACCATGGGGACATTTCTTCAGTTCCAAGGTTTTAGCCATTGTATTTGGGAATAAAGTAAAATTATTCTGAAATTTTATGAGTCTCTCCACATTTTGGGCCAATCGTTTATTAATTATTCTAAATCAGATATTTTTCTCCCCCTGCCCCCCAGTTTTCTGTCCTGTGCCATTGATCTTTGTCTTTTTCTGTGCTCATATCTTTAGTTTTTTTTATACCATTTGTGTAATGAATGCTACAATGTATAAGGAACCCCAGCTGACACAGAAATATTTTCTTGTTATTACTTGTTATTTCTATGGTCATTTTGTTGTATCTACAAATAAACTATTGTCATTTAATTTCTGTCAACTTATACTCATTACTTAATTTGGGAAATTTGATATCTTGATCACTTTTTTTCCTTCGCTGTCTATACACAAAAAAAGTTCTTTATCATTAATCAAGTGTAAAATAATTTTAAATTTTACAATAGTTTTAGAATTACAGTAAGATTGCAAAGGTAGCTTTGAGGGTGTTCTTGTATGCTTCTTAAACCCAGTTTTTCCAGTTGCTTATATCTTATCTTATCACGGCACCTCTGTCATTCGTGGGATCAAATTCAATATGCATTCCTGTGAGAGATAGCAGAGAGGATAAGAGCACTGCTTGTTCTTCCTGAGCACCAGAGTTCAATGCCTGGCACCCATATGAAGGTTTAAAACTGTTTGTAACTCCAGTTTCAAGGGATCTGATGCTTTCTTCTGCTCTGCAGGGTCCTGAATGCATAGGGGATGGGGGCACACATAAGCTCACATAAACATAAACATAAACATAAAAACACACACACATAAAATAAATAATTAAAAAGATGTATTTAAAAATATGCATTGCTGTGAACTAATGCCAATGTTATATTTGAAGTCCACTAGGTTTTTCCTTCGTGGGTTTCAGCAATTCATTTGAGACAGTGGGTTAGTTGCTAGCCTTTCTTAGGCCCCTCCTAATGTGGCAGTTTCTTAGATTTTGTTTATTTGTGACTGCCTTGACTGCGTTGAGGACTATTACTAAATAGTTTAGAGTGTTCTTCAATATGAATTTGTCTCATGTTTTCTTCATTAATAAATCTGGCATTTTTCTATTATGGGTATGGCAAAGAGAAAAATCTGAACCCACTGTAGGATCTTGGCTTTCTTGAGGGAGGCCTTTTCCCTACTAAGAAACACCTGTTAGCATAACTTTAGAGAGGGGTATTGAGTATCCATCAAGAGTGTAATGGCCTATATAGAAATAGCTCATCACAGTTTTCATTATGACTTACATAAAATGTAAATCAATACGTGGTGGTTCAAGGCACCTTCTAAACAGTAAGACTGATGCCTTTTCTTACTTACTGTTACAGTGAGATCTTATAATAGTGAGTGTTATTCCACTGACCTGAATCCTCAAACCCAGTTTTACTGTGTCTTAATTTGTCCTGCAGATAGAACTTAAAGGGGCACATTGGTAGATGGTGACTTCCTCAGACTGTGTCGCCCAGTGTTCAGTTGGAAAATCTCAGAGCCAACAGAACTGGGTTCAAAACACGGCTTCAGTAGATCTGTACCACAGTGACCTAACTTCTAGATGAGGCAGCTCACAGCAATTAAATATGTGTTACTTAAACAGGAGGAACAAATAATAAAGCTTGAATAGAATGTGAAGGCTCCCTATCATCACAGATCTTTTTTCATACTAGTCATTGATTTTAACCTAAAATTCAAATGTATACAAAGGGCCAATCATCCTAACTCAAGCTTCATATTGAATAATTAAAAATTCTGTCCACTTACATAAGAGGGGGATGTGGAAGAGGTAGAACTTGGGACTAGTGCATATGCCTGCGAGTCAGGAAATATTAAAGTAGTGCCCCATATTGTTTGTGGAGTTCATATTTTGGTTTTGTTTTTTTAAAATGGTAAAAAAAATACCTATTAACTGAAAGATAACAGCTTATCTCCATCATATTTTTCAGGACAGACAGTTTTTTGTTTTTTTGTTTTGTTTTGTTTTTTTACTGTGGGATAAATAAGTTAAAATTATTCTATATGGTATTTGCATTTTTGGTTGGACGTAAAGAAATCTATGCAATATATAATTTGTCAAGGTTAATTTTTATTTGGGGAAAGGAGTCTTTCAGTGTCTCTAAACGTGTGGTGTGTGGTGTGTGGTGTGTGGTGTGTGGCATGTGGCGTGTGGCGTGTGGCGTGTGGCGTGTGGCGTGTGGTGTGTGGTGATGGAAAAGCTCAGTTTTTGGAGGGAATAACTTTATTAATTTATTTTTTAATATTTTACTTATTCACTTTACATTCTACTCACTGCCCCTCTCCTGGTCACTCTTTCCTACAATTCTTCTCCCATCCCTTCTCTGAGCAGGTACACACACACTAGCACATCAAGCCGTGGAGAGGCTAGGAATATCTGGAGGGAATATATTTGAAGGTATTTAAATGACTACGTTCTCTTAATGCAGTTTTGACTTAATCATGGTAATTTTAATACTGACATTAAATCTTAAATAAATGTAAGTGATGTTCTGGTTTAAAACATCAAAGATGAAGCAGCTGTTGTGTGGTTTGAATTAGATGGCACACTACAGGTACACAAAAGTTCTAGTTGTGGTAATCACTCTTTTGGCTGAACCTTCTAGCCTCTGTGGATAAGAAGTTCCTGTCTAAGATACGTACCTGGAACACTGTAGACTGTATTCACTTACCTGGCCTCTTTGCTTAGGTGGTTGCTAGGTTGATAATCAAACCTGAAAAAGAAGTCAAATCGGTGCTCTAATCAAGAAGGAAATCTATCTGCCTGTGAATGGAGATGGGCTTTAGGGTCACCCACAGAAAAGGCTGCGTTTTCTCTAGGAAGTTAGGAACTTTATGTAAATCCTTGGCTGAGTATTCTGCCCAACAGCATACGTAGATAATTGTGCCCTGAAAAACAAAACAAAACAAACATACTGAAAAGGTTGCTTAGTTACTGAAACAAAAGGCGAAAAAACAAACAAACAAAAACCCAAGACAACAACAACAAAAGGAAACAAAAAAACCAAAAGACTTTCTGCAAGGCTCCTGGCTGGTTTGTTTCAGCACCACCTTTGCTAATGAAATGCAAATGGTCTCACTGCAGCCTCTTTGTAAAAGGAGTTAAATTTCCAGGCAGAATTTTCCAAGATAAATGCTTGCAGGAATGATCAATGGAGGATGGGACCCAGTCTCTTGGAACTCTGCCAGAATCCTGTATGAAAGTACATCATTTATCCTTCATTTCTGTGAATCAAAAAAAAGATTCATCTCACATGAAAATATTGCCATCTTTCCAAATATTTGTCTTAATTCTACCAACTAAATGATTGAAGTTGTACTTTTGGGCTTGGAATAATTTCTCTGAATTTTCGATGTTATAAAATTTATGAATCAGAAAGTAATTGAGAGTTTGTACTTTATCATTCCATTTTCTATTTGAAAAAATTAAAACTTTCATTTATAAATCATGAACCTGAGACCACAGAATTTATATTACCATGAAGCAAAAGCTAATTGATGCTGCCTTTTAAGCTGTAGACATTATTATGACATTTTTTTTTCTTCTAGTATGTTGTAATTTTCTTTTTCTGTTTCTGCATCTTCCTCTCTTAGTGAGCTTTAATGCCATAAGGACAGGAGAATTGTGTTATTATTTTCAGAACTTCTAGGACCTGGCTGAATCCCAAGCTAAATATTCCATTACATGCTTATTGAGTGAAATAGTAGATGACTGGACACATCCTGCCAGTTTGATGAATAATCACCTTTGTATTTAACTGCCAATATTTTTATGTTCAGAGACTCACTACCAGTCTGTAGTGTGAAGTAGAGTGATATTTTAACATAACTTAAAGCTGTGGATAGCAGCATCTGGGGATGCACACACTGAAGTATATTTGTCAGCTGGGGGGTCTAGCCAAAGTACTAATAATTAAAAGCTGGTTCTAATTGCTGCCTCTCATCTGACCCTTTCTTAAAAAATTTTAGAAGCTCCTTGTGAAAACCTCCTCTTCTTTTAGCCCTTTCCATGAGTCAGCCTTAGTGAGCCACCAACTGTTGTACCCCTAGTCTGAGAGTTTGGGGGTAGGATTGGAAAGTGTGGTGACTTCCTGAAGTCTTTTCCAGGACTGTGTGAACATGGGACAGGTCCCTCCCTCCCCAGCCACTGTACCACCAAACCTCAAATTTCTACATTTGAAATTGGGTCAAGATAAATTTGGGTGAGTTTTGGGCGATAGATAAGTTAAGCTGCAATTATCTAAATACTAGAGTCCAGACTCAATATTTTGACCCTACTTTTAGCTCCAGCCGAGTAGTCAATAAGTAGAAAAACGTATTTGTCATTTAAGGACTGAGCTCTTAATTTCAGTGTGGACTAGTGAGCCAGCATTTTTCTTTTATTTATGTTTTATGCAATACAAACAAAGTTTGGAATGAGTGATGGTGAGTGTGTGGTATAGATGACATCAAGTCTTGTGTGGGTATTAGTATTTTGGAGGTCTTCTGAGTTGGAGCTTTTCCTTGCTCTCCAAACAGGACCTGAGGGGCAGTTTTGTGTCTAGCCATCTTGTAGAGGGCAAGAATAACTTCCTCTTTGTCTGGAAACCTCCCTGAGCTTAGTTCTGTCCCATTTTCCAGCACTGGAGAGAGTTCACTGGTGGTAATCACTCAGTCATCAGATAGGGGCTTGATTCAACATATATGCAATCGGTGGCTAGCACATTCTACCTTCTTGGCCTGATTCATGGAGGGCAAAGGAGACTTGGTCTCATTACTCAGAGTCACTGTACTGGTTCTCTGAGTGCACTTGCACATGCTTGTGGCACATGTTGTGCAAGAATGTTGTGGGCAAGCATCATGTGGGTGAGATTCTACAGAATAATATGGAAGAGTTGCGTCCTCTTCCAGATGAACACAGAAGAGGCACAGAGGCAGATATGAGTTCAATGAACTAGGAGGAGTAGCCACATATGGAATCCTCCCTGACCTAAAGTGCATTTGCCATTTGGACCTGATTCAAACATTTGCACTTGATTCAGCTTCTAGGGCATTAAAGGCTCAGGTGTGGCTACTTTTGTAACTGGGGCACGGTGCTCATCTGAGTAGTCCAGGTCCACCCATAGAAGCCTTATAAATGGAAATCTGGGCTTCTGCATTGGCTTCATTGCAGGTGTTGGGAAGCATGTGCTCAACCTTGCTTTTCCCCCACCAGCATACCCACACCTAGAATTCTGTAGCAAGACATCCTTCATTACAGCCTCTTATGAACTCAGGTGAGTCCAGGTTGTCTGTAGGTAGCAAGCCAGTCACAGTGAATCCAGACATTTCCTCAACCCCTCTCAATAGATCCTCAGTCTACTCTGTCCTAATCTGTCTGCTCAGCTGCCACTTAAAACTTCCTGCTCAAGCTGCATTTACTTAAGTCTATTATTGGTCATCCTTTGGACTCCTATCTTCTCTCCCCATTCTTTTTGCTTTCTTTTCTCCATGTTTCTTGTAGAGATTCTTACTCTGCTATTCAACTCTGAGATCCAACAGTATCCTGGGCTTATTGGGGTCCTCTTTTCCTTGATCTTGGTTATCTTATCCTCTCTCTTATCTCTAATATATTTTGTGTGATAGCAATTCTCAAGTATATTTACACAGTTCTGAACATATGCCTCTGAGTTTCTAATATTCACCTCTCTGAAAGTACTCTAGAATTCACCTAGTAGTCCAAGCTAGAACATTAGAGATTTTTGCTACTTTTTGTCCTCATTCATGTCATGAAAGAATGATTAAATAAACAGGAATATAATAATTAAGCTATAGGTAAGTATGCTGCTCTGTTATTATTAATAAAAGGTAATATGGTCAGAGAAATTCTGTTGGCAGATTCATGCCTGAGAAAATTCATTCTTCTCTCCCATATTCATTACTTTTCTGTTGCTTCAACAAAGTGCCCTGACTATAGAAACTTATAGGAAGGAGTATTTATTTGAGCTTATGGTGCCAGAGGGATAAGAGTGCATTACCATCATGGCAGAGAGGCATAGCCGCAGGAGCAATAAGCTGCAACCTCACATTTTGAACCACAGTCAGAAATCAGAGAGAGCAACTGGGAATGATGTGAGGCTTTAAACTGTCAAAGTCTACCTCCAATGATGCACCTCCTCCAACTAGGCTATATCTAACCTCCCTACCCCCAAACAGCACCACCAACTGAGGACCTAGTGTTCAAATACATGAGGCTATGGGAGACATTCTCACTCAAATAGCACCTCTCCAATATCATTACATCATCATCATTATCATCACCATCATCACAACAAAATGTACCCATCATCTCTCTTACATTGATCCGGATTACCTTCTGAACTGGTATTTACACTATGCGCTGTCAGGATCACATTTTGCCCGACTGAGACAAGATCTCAGATCTGACTGAAAACATACCTTTGTTTGGCAGAAGGAGTTACCCAAAGGTGAATTATACTCGGATTAGGTGCTCTGGAGGAGTACCTATCACTACCAATACAGATGCTTGAATGGACTCTTGAGCATCTGATTCTGTTTAGAAGGCAGACGTGATACTCTTCAAAATGCCACATTAAGTCTGAATGAGAGTGTGTCACCAGCGGTCTTTTTCCTGGCTAATAGGTGTCATTTTAGATCAAGGTCTTGCAGTCTTGGATTCCAGGGCCGATGCTTACTAGCTGGAAAATTTTTTCAATAGGAGAAAGGGTTTATTTATCCTTGTAGCTCCACAGGGATAAGCATAAGTGACTATCACTGCAATAGCAGGGAAATGTAAGTAACAGGCAGCTTGGAGATGGCCGTGGCAGGCTGAGATCTCACATTTTAAACAATAGCAGGAACCAGAGAGACTAACTGAATAATCATGATCAGGTTATTAAAACTTTCAGGCCCTTAGTTCATCGGTGGCTCATTCATTCAATCATCACTATCTACTGGGACCTGATGGAAGGTGGGACTGTGGAAAACGATGTGTGTTTGAGGTACAGAATGACTGAAGCACCAGTGGGTGGCTGACCTGGGATACTATCCCACCTCAGTATTCCCATTCTGCTGCAGCATCAATTTGCTTACTGATCGTCCACAGCATCAGAATTATTGTTACACACTTGCTCCTTCCTGAATTTTCTCTTCTTAAGTCACTCACTGTTTCTTCCCTACCATTTTCTTAAAGTCTCTTCTCCTTAGCACCCACATGTTGGGAGTTTCCAGGAGCATGGGCTTCAGTCCTCTTCATGATCTATATTCTGCTGATAGTGATGTCATCACCTTAAAATTTGCACACTAGCCATGTAATCATGGGTCCTCAGGGTAGATTCCTTTTTCTCCACTTCCCCACATTGGAGCTTCTGATTCTGAACACTTTCTGTATTTGCTTGGGTGTTATAAGCATCTCAACACGAACGTACTAAAAACTGAGTTCCTGGTCACCTTCTTTTCCTGGTTATCATCACTCCAACTGTCCCAGTTCATCGGATGGTAGCTGCTGCTATGCAGTGATTGCTCTGGAAATTTAAAGCAATGGTGTCTCCTGTCCTTTTAGCTTATTTCCTGTAACCTGTTCTCATACTGTTAAGTAAAGTGATATTTTAAATATATAGTTATAATAATTGTTGTGTTTTATAAAAATAAAGAGAAGGCATGGATATGTTTCATAGAGGCAAGGTATAGTGTGGGAGAATGGGGTGCCTCTGCAGGCCCATGCTGAGGCATCCCTTCCCCTGAGGATCCAGCCACAGGACAATATAGTATAGAGTAGAGTTTATTTAGGACACGGGAAGGGGAGTTGGGGGGAATAGTAAAGAGAAAAAGAGGCAGAGAGAGGGGTGGAAGTAGAGGACTAGAGGAGTTAGAGGCCTGCCATGAGCATATGGAGAGAAAGAAGAAATAGGAATTGGAGAGAGAGGAGCAAGAGGGTGAGAGCAGCCCCTTTATAGTGAGTCAGGCAGGTCATATTGTTATGACACTTTATAGGCAAGAATACAAGGCTCAAATAAGGACTTATTAAAAATCTCACAGATATTGAGAAATTTGAGATTTAAATCAGACTCTGATTCCTGAGTCTCTGCTGTGTTTTTAAATAGTTTAAAATCTCCTCTCATTGGGTAAAGCATCAGGATAGATTTTCTGGGCTAATAAGAAGCTTTGCCTTCAATAGATGGTTCATACTAACACTTTCTAAAGTGAGTCTTATTTTCTTGATCATTTATGTTTGTGGATTCATCCACATTCCTTTGTGCAGTAGACACTCATTTATATCGGTTTACTTACTTACTCCTTGGTGGGAATTTGAGTTGTTTCCAGTCTTAGACTACCAGGAGTCACACTAGAATGATTATCCTGTATAAGCTTTGGGTGACCACATCCAGGGCCCATGGCTAGGAGAGAACTCTGTAGTCACTGGCTGTGCATATGTTTTTGGCTTTACTAATTACTCATAATTTTCAAAATGGTTGCTCCAGTTTCCACGCCCATAGCCTCATCAACACTGGTATACTGCTCTTTAATTTTGGGCTTCCCAGGCAGTATGTTGTGTTCCACTAACCACTTTTTCCAGAGTTCTGTAGAGAAGTTCTGTCTTCCACACTGTGAGTTGGTAAGAGAGTGGGAGCAATCTGTGAATGAAAGTTCTCACTTGTTACTTTTCTCCTAGAGGTTTGAGAAGCTCGTGCTGTGTTTTTGGATTGTGGGCATAACTTTAGTGGCTGGCCAGTGAAAGCTGGTCTGATTCATTTAGAGAGAAACAAAATCTCAGGGCTACTGCAAGGAATTCACGTGCAAAGGTATATGACAATTGAAATATTGAAAAGAAATCTAGTTCCTGATTCCTAAAACCCTTTCAGACAGAAATTTGGTTTCTGCTTGCTTATTTTTAATGACAGTAAAAATATGTCAGGCCAGGTTATTTGTTGGAAGGATTTTCAATCCTGGTTCACATATCATTCTATTCAGAGACCTTACCCTTCATCTCTTTTTATTTGAAGAAGTAAAACTTGGTCAGTGTCAACCATCAAACACAACATCAGGAACAGGCCCTGTAGGGGCATGTGTCCTGCAGAAATCTTTGCAGCTTCTATTTTCCTGGCACCAACATTTGCTCTCCATTTCCATATGACTGGATGGCTTATTGTTTGTGAACCAGCCTATTCAGAGACTGGCCCTCTCTGAATCATGCCAGGTACAATGTGCCTAGAAGAAGGCTGAGTGTATCTGTGAACATTGGGTGGTGCTGTTGGGAAAGGAGAAAAGCTTTCTTAGAAGCTTTCAAAGGGGAACAGGTAAGCTATGAGGCAGGTTGCTTATCTATGGAAGCTTTAGTTGAGAAGGCCATGACAGCCAGGTTACATCGTCCTGCAGACAGCTTTAGGTGTAAGGCAGGTGTTTTTAGGAGAGAAAGAAGAGCAGTAGTGGTAAAGTCTAAACTTTATGGTAATGGGGATATTGGGACAGGGCATATGCCCTAGTACACCAATTGTCTGGGCCAGGACCTGCTAAATTATGTTTATATATTAATAACCTTGGCACCTTTCTGCTGAACCAGCTTCCCGCCAAATCACAGTGACTGTGTTTAAAAAGGGGACAAGTATTTGACTCTTCAGTTTCCCAGAAAAGTCTCAGGATTGTAAATTGCTTCAGTATGAACAACTTTACTTGCTTTCCTTCTGTGCATCTACAATACCAAGCATCATGTTTCTATATTCAGGTACACTATGAGGCAAATCAATTACCCAGCTTGTCCAAAACTGGGTGGCTTCCTAGAGTGCAGGATTTTTCAGTGTGAAAATTTGGAAATCCCTAGATAAACCAAGATGAGTAGATCACTTCATCAGTTAGGGTAAGGGGATCCAAGAGGCTAGTGTTCTCTTTGTCTCTACCTTGGGGGGGGGGTTCTGTTGGTTGAGCAATTATGAGGGGATCAAGGAGACACAAGAAAAGATCTCATAGACTAGTCGGCAAAAAAAGCAAAACTGAGTCAGAGGAAAAAAGAAAAGAAGTGCAGGCAGAAAGGAGGCTGTGAAGAGTCATCTGGTAGAAAAACAAGTAGGCCATATGGGCATGTGTCTGGATGACAAAATGGTAAGGATAGAAGAGGAGGAGATGGGGAAAACAGCCCCGCTGGGAGATTAGATTTGGAGATCATCCAGGAATTGCTACAATGTAGTCAAGACTGACATCTTGGCTCCTTAAATGTATCAGAGAACCTTAAATAAGAGTGAGCCACTTGCAACTATTTACTTGTCCTTATTTTTGGCTTTAAGTGTGGAGATACAAATTCTGTTCGTCCCCAGGAGCCCAGACCTTCTGAAAGCCATCAAAAAGTGTTCTAGATGCCAGTGACCTTTCTGCCTCTTTAGCTCAGGGTCAGGGCTTTGGGATCTCATGTTTTGGGGAGAGAACTCTTGTTTCCCTCCCAGTTCTGCCCAGTCAGCTGGGTGAGGCTGAGAATGTTAGAAACACCTGGAAAGTTTGCCTGCTACCTGCTTTCTTGTTCATCTCTAGTTTTGGGGGCCACAACGTATTTATAGCATCCCTGGCCACTTCTGTTATAAGAAAGATTTAAAAACAGACCCACAATTCACAGCTTTTGTGGATTCCAACTTTCTTCTTTTATACTTCATAGAAATCTCATCTTTGTCTGTTAAAAGCTCTTAAAATATTTTAGGATAACTGTCTTCCTTCCTTCCTTCCTTCCTTCCTTCCTTCCTTCCTTCCTTCCTTCCTTCCTTCCTTCCTCTTCCTCCTCTTCTTCCTCTTCCTCCTCCTCATCTTCTTCCTCTTCTTTCTCCTCCTCCTCCTGTTCCTCATCCTCCTCCTGTTCCTCCTCCTCTTCCTCTTCCTCTTCCTCTTCCTCTTCCTCTGCCTCTGCCTCTGCCTCTGCCTCTGCCTCTGCCTCTGCCTCTTCTTCTTCTTCTTCTTCTTCTTCTTCTTCTTCTTCTTCTTCTTCTTCTTCTTCTTCTTCTTCTTCTTCTTCTTCTTCTTCTTTCAAATATATGACAAGTTTCTGGTTGACTGTCTTCCCAATTGCTCCAGCTACATTTCTTTTTCATGCTATCATGACCCTTTGGAGCTTTTTGACACAGACACACTACTGTAACATAACCTGTTAACTATCACCTAGAAGTCCCAATACTGGGAATCTCTTTGGTAATGCATCTTATCCTTTGAATGGCTTCAGCACACATGCAGTTAACTGGGGCAATCTGGCTGTCATACCGTTGATCTGAGCTGTCCTCATGGGCTCCAGGCTTTGTTCTGTGAGCCAAGATTGTGTGTAAGTTCTCATGACAGCTTGATGAAGGCTTTTCCAGCTGCTTGGCGTCTGCTTTCCTATCTTCAATCTGCAGGCTAGTACCCTTTCCATCCAAAGGCCTCCCCTGTAATCACTTGGCTCCTTTTCTATCTGATATGGTTGGACCATCCCTGCTCATTATCCCTGCACTTCCTCTCTGGGTCTGGGTATCTGATTTTGGATCACAAAGGGTGCCTTTAGTGTTAGTGGACAGAGACCTTGCTGTACTTGAGCCAAGCTAGAGACATGGCAGTGAGATTTGTCAGTTCAGTAGAAGTCTCAATAATAGGATTTTGGGGATCTTTTTGCAGGATTGATCTTTGAATCAACTAGGCCCTGGAGATTAATGGAATATTTTCAGTGCATAAAATGGGTGAGAAAAAAACAGAAACAAAAACAAAAAACAAAAACTATCCAGCTAGCCAGTAGGGCAAAAGAACTTTAACTCTGGCATCTGGAGATGGTCAGGGAGTTGAGAGGTTCAGGGAAGTTGGGGAAAAGATGTTGGTGAAAGTGGCTGGCAGAAAAAGAGAGCTATGGCTCTGCACAGGGATACTGACCTTTGACTCATCACCTCTCCGGTTACTGGCAGAGTGCCTGGCTTTCAGAAAATGACTGGATACTGCTTATGGGGATGAGAGATAATTGAAAACCTCTGTCACATGAACTTTTGCCATGCCAATAAGGGCTGTGTTCAGGATTCAGAGTGGCTGGGTTAGCATTCTGAATTACAGGGCCTTATATACGGTCAAACATGCTCCTTAATAGGGGGCAGCAGAACTCTCTGAAGCTGTTGTGAGAATCTTGTTGAGAATGCACAAAACTCAGGATGTGGCCTATATCACCTGCATACTATTGCACATTTCCCCCTTGAAACCTTTCCTCAAATTCTGTCTTATTTGTGTCTTATCCTAAAAAAAAAATCTCTAAATTTGAAAGACCAGTATAATCTATGTGCCAGGGGATCGTCAGTTGAGTAAAAGAAGTTAAACATGTTCTCCAAATGACCTTCCATCTCCTTCCCTCAGGACTGTGGAGAGAGGGGGAAGGCAGGGGATGGGTAAGGAGCTCCTGTTCTACTCTGAGGCCAAGCCTTGATACATCTTCCCTACAGGCCAGGTCAGGGCATTCATGAAGAAATGAGGATCCAGCCTTTGGCTCTTTCACGCTAGTGCAGCACCTCCTTGGCCCTTATACACATGTTCACAGCTGCAGTTTGTCCTTAGGTTGGAGGGGGGCACCAGAACACAACCAGGTCACCTATTTTAACTTTACTGAAATCTGGCCAAATGTCAGGACAAATCATTTTGGTCCTCGTGTTTGATTAATCTCAGAGGGACCTTTATTTCTCTCTGCTATTTGTAGCTGACCATGAGTTTGTTTGGGGTAGCTCTTCCACACAATTTCTCTACTTCCATTTCAGTCCTTCCCTCTGGAAACCACACCAAAGAGTGAGTAGACTATTGTGGAAAGAACCTGGGCCATGGGAAGGTGTCAGCTTTTGCTACATTTTCTAATATATGAAGTGTGTGCAAATGATCCTGGAGAGGTTGTGTGTATGCTGGTCTATGTAATTTAAAGGAGATCTTTCTGTGCATCTGTGAGATAAGTTTTCATTCTTTCCACAGACTTCCAAAAGGAGAATATAATTCCACAAAAAAAAGCCGAGGTAAGGAAAAGACACACATCACATCAGAAATCAGCCTTAAAAAGAGCTTTATTATATATTTTACTTTCACCAAGGGGAAAAGGCAAGGAAGCTGGAGAGAAGCCAGCTCCTAACCCAGAAACACAAACTAAAGACCAGTCATAGTATCCAAAGCCCTCTCACACCGAATGGCCCAAAGCAGATCATCTACAAAGCACAAAGACTGACAAAGATCTAAAGATCCTAACTTGTGTTTCTTATAAGCTGGTTGAATTCTGTCTTTTAAAACATTTCATTTGAATTTTACAAAGCACAGACTACATTACAATGTTCAGCTATATTTTTTTTCCTTAGGATGCACAAACAAAATTAAGCCATTTTTGATTTTGTAGCATCACCAATTTCTTGTGTTGGTGATGCTCCGCCATAAAGCCATTATATTAAGGCTTTAATTAATTAAGCTTCTCTTGAGGCTTGAAAGAGACACTTGCACTCTGAAAGATGGAAGAAGGCATCCTTGGCCATTATGTACCAGGGGCTAAGTGAGGTTTTGTTCCAGGAGAGTTGTGTTAGGCTTTGATGGTCTGCCTCAATAACCACACCACTCCCATACTCTTGACCGTCTGCCAGCTGCTGAGAACACGTATTCAGAGAGGTTAATAAAATACAGAGAACTATCTTCAGAGGTACAGACCAAGTCCTGGAATACTGAGGAAGTCAGGAGACAAGACAGTATCTTGTACAGAGATACCCACAGGAGAAGGTCACAGTAAGGACTGGGGTTATATTTTCTTCTGTTAGCCATCTTCTTGACTCCAGATGGCGTTTGAGAAGCTACTTTCCCTTGCTCTGGGATGAACACTTCTCTTGTACCTTCTGTGGGATCTCCTCCACACATTTTGTTTGTGCTAGCTCCTGGCATGGCTCCGCACACTGAGGAAGGCACTGGTCTTGGCTTGGAGGTAGACATGGATCTTGGCCTTGTTGTGGGCAGTTTCCTTGGCTTAACTCCTGGCACTGAGAAACACATGCTTCCTGAGCTTGTTGTGGACATTTATCTTGGCAGGGGTCCTGGCATGGGGAGACACACACATCCTCAGCTTGTGTCTGGCACTTTTCTTGGGTCTTTTGAAGACATGGGGGTGGCACACATGGCTGCTTGCACTGTTGATCACTGAAAGACATTTCAGGTGATTTGAAGAGCCTGAAAACAAACAGAAAATTTGAGACATTTTATATTAAAACACCAAGGCTGGGAACTAGAAAGGTGTGCATGAGTGTGAAAGATTGCGAGTGGGATAGGGGGAGAAGATAACTCCAAGTCTGATTTTTATTCCTTTTTTAAAAATCCCTCTCTTAGATCCCCTTGATACTTGTTTCCAAGATGAAAGTATTCTCCTATTCTCCTGTGCTTTTGTCTAGTCCTTCCACAGACTCTAATTAATAATTTTAAAAAATCATGTACAAAAGACTAAACAGAATATATGAGATAGTTAAAATGGATCAAGAAATGGCAAGCTGTCTAAAAACTGTAGTAGAAAGTACAGTCTAGGGTAGAAACACAACAGTGGTGGCCTCTCAGAGATGGAACATCAGGGATTGAGGGATACCAGAGAGGAAGGAGGGAGGGAGAGAGGGGGGAAGAGAGGAAAAGAGAGAGAGAGAGAGAGAGAGAGAGAGAGAGAGAGAGAGAGAGACAGAGACAGAGAGAGACAGAGACAGAGACAGAGACAGAGAGACAGAGACACACAGAGACACACACACAGAGACAGAGAGAAAGAGAGAGACACAGAGAGAGAGAGACAGAGAGAGAGAGGAAATGCTTACCTGATCCTCAATGAGATTCAATGAAGAATGTGGACTGTGGAGTCTAGGATAGTGGGGACTTTTATACAGTGCTTGGTATAGCCTCCTGGGAAGATTGACAGGCCACGTGGGCTAAAGTCGTAATTGTGGAGTCACTGTAACAAGCTTCATCTGAAGTCACGAATGGTTTGAGTCACTGCTGTGATGCCTGTTAATCAGCCTGCATTTTGGCCTCTGGGTTCTCACCAGACCTCAGCAGGGAGGAGCTTCACACATTACTCTTTCATTAGAGGCAGCAGGAAAAGAATGTCCATAAAATGTTATCTGTCTGTTAAACCAGGGATGAAGTCTCTTGTCTCCTCATACTGTTTCAGGATGTGGTAAGAGATAACATCAACCATCCTCATCACGTCTTTGCCAGCAGGAAGAATCCATGCCTAAGGCCTGGGGTCTGTCTAAGTTATGAACTTGTATGGCTTATTTCATACGTTTCCATTGGATATTCCTACATGAAGCATAAAACCCTTCCATACATTTTGTCTAGGTGATCTCAAGTCATGGTTCTACACATTGAGGTAGACGCTGATCTTAGCTTGGAGGTAGGCATGCAGACCCAAGGAAAATGGCTTGCTCTAGGGTTCTAAGCTGAGGATCCACAGTGTCCTAGGCAGAATGATTTTTTTTTCTGTATAAAAGTCCTACTCCTGCCAGGCCTGGTGGCGCACACCTTTAATCCCAGCACTCAGGAGGCAGAGGCAGGTGGATTTCTGAGTTGGAGGCCAGCCTGGTCTACAAAGTGAGTTCCAGGATAGCCAGGGCTATAAAGAGAAACACTGTCTCAAAAAAAAAAAAAAAGTCCTACTCCTGAGTCAGGTAATATGATGAAGGGTTAAAGAGAAGAGAAGAGGCCATCCTTATTTTCTCTACTTTGAGTTATGGTGCCCTTTGAAAGGTAGAAATTTCTACATGACCAGGGAAACAAGTTGGAACAAGGTGAGGCTGTCTCCTTGCCTCCTAAAGAATTTGTCAAGTTTAGGCCAATGAAAACTGGGAGTGGAAGGGAAAGTTTCAAAGCAATATACCCATTTTTTTCTATGTCCTATCACTTTTGCTTGAAGAGCCCTTCTTCTCTGGTCACAGCAGTATTCATGCTATACTCAAGTATATCACCTTTCAAGAGTCACTGTAAACTAGAAAGAAATTCACTTATTTATGGGGCCCCATAATATTTATGTTTGTAATATATATGACACTTAGTGGTGTGGTTAGAAATTATTATGCAAGATCATATTATTCTTGGTTGTAAGTTGTAAACCGTGACAAAAATCACATATATGATATCTGGAAGACAAGAGAAGATAAGTGATTATTGATATACATATACATACATCCATGAAGGAATACAAGGGTGGATATACAAAAACAGTGAGCTGAGGAGAATCTACTCAGTCCCACCATAGAGTGTTTCATTCTCTTCTGCTAAAATAATTCATTTGAAAATTCATGTGCAGTACACAAGATAGAGTACATAGGATCTTAAAAGTGATATAAGAAATGACAATTTGCTTTAACAGCAACAACAACAACAACAACAACAACAACAACAACAACAAAAACCCAGAAGTACAATCTAAGATAGAAGTAGAACAGGTCTCCCAAAGACAGAGCAGTGAGGGAAGGGGTTCGGGGCTGTTTACCCTGAACTTCAACAAAATTCAATGAACAGTATGAACTTTGGAACCCAGTAAGGTGAAAACTTTTAATATAAAATACAAGACGTTAAATTATTTAAACTAAATATTAATATTTAAGGGAAAATAGTATTCACAAGTCTCTAGAATCCCTAAAATTGAGCTGATTTTATCTGCTAATATTTTAGTAATGTTAAATTAAATAGTAAGACTAAATTTCAATAACATTAAAATGATAATGCTCTGGGGCTAGAGAGATGGGTCAGTGGTCAGAGCACTGGCTACTCTTGCAGGAGACTGAGAGTGTCCCAATGGTAGCTCACAACTGTCCATATCTCCAGTTTCCAGATATTCCATGCCCTCTTCAAGCCACTTCAGCCACTGAGCACATGTAGTAGTCCATATACATACATTCAAGGAAAAGCAAATACACATAATGTAAAAATAATTTTAAAAAATGATGATGCTCCCCTTAATTTTGGGTTAATGTCTTGAAGAAGTAGACACAGTTTGTTTTCTGAGATGTGATTAGCAAAAATCAGGAATGGCCCTAAATATTAATACAGGTTTGGGATATTTGATATAACAAAAGGTTTTTGTTTTGTTATGTTTTTGTCTTGTTTTGTTTTTGGTCGGTTGTTGTGTTTTGTTTTGTTTTTGGTCGGTTGTTTTGTCTTTATCCTGTATGTGGTGTAGTGCATGCACATGAGTATGCAGGTATGTCCAGAGGAAGATGTAGTTTGTCCTCTATTTTTTCTCTGCCTTCTTTTCTTAAGACATTAAAAGAATTTAGCTAGAAGATGGAATCCAAGTTGCCTCTCAGTTGACTTTAAGACAGATTGTTTTGGGTTATTTAAGGGAAGGGTGTAATATAAACACAAGGATCCTTGAAACAGGAGAGGAGAAGAGAAGTTAATCTCTACCTTGAAAGAGTACACAGGTCATTGCTGGCACAGAAGACAGAAGAACATGCAGAAATGAGGGCAGCTGTAGAAACAGGAAAAGCCAAGCAAATGTCCTCAAAGTGGCTCAATAATGAACTGTATTCTGGCTATCATTCTGACTTTAGTCCACTGAGACCACTATTGTTTTGTTTTTGCTTTTTTACTTGTCAACTTGACCCAAACTATCTGGGAAGAGAACTGTCAGCTGACAAAATGCTCCCATAAGACTGGCCTGTAGGCAAGTCTGTCAGGTATTTTCTTGATTATTGACTGATGTGAGTGGACCCATCTATAGAAAGGGGCACTGTCACCCATGGGCAGATGGATCCTAGGTTGTATAAGTAAGCAACCTCAGGGTTTGCAACCCCACAGAAAGAGCAACAATATCCACCAACCAGACCCTCCAGAGCTCCCGGGGACTAAACACTAACCAAGGAGTACACATGGAGGGACCAATGGCTCCAGCCACATCTATAGCAGAGGATGGCCTTGTTGGGCATCAAAGGAGGAAAGGCCCTTGTTCTTATGAAGGTTTGATGCTCCAGTGTAGGGGAATGTCAGGGCAGGGAGGTGGGAGTGGGTGGGTGAGGGAGCACCCTCACAGAAGCAGGCAGAAGGGGGAAGGGATAGGGGGTTTTCAGAGGGAAAACTGGGAAAGGGGATAATGTTTAAAATATAAATAAAGAAAATATCCAATAAAAATAAGCAAGCCCAACAAGACATGAGGAACAAGCCTGTAAGCAGTGGTTTACTGTGTGGTCTCTACATCAGTTCTTCCTCTATTTTCCTGACTTGAACTATGGTCCTGACTTTTCTCAGTGATGGACTGTTGTCTGCGAGTGTAGGCTCACATAAACTTTTTAATTTACAAGCTGGTTTTGGTCATTGTGATTTATCAGTAGGAGAAAAGTAACTAAGACACATATGTGACTTCTGATTTCAAGTGGCTGCAATGCATGTTTGGCATTTTGTTCTAAATTTGTGGTAAGTTGTGTTAGAAGTTCCAAGAAACTAATACTTCTCAATATCTGAAGCTCTTGGAATCTTTGAAGGACTAAAGTCTCAGAAGAAACAATGGAACCTTCTTTTCATTCCTTTGCTTAAGAAGATCCTGTATTTGTTATAGCAACACACTCAATCAAGACCTGCTTTTGCTAAAGAAGGCTCCGACATTCATGGAACAACTAAACTTAGGGTTCAGGACTGACTCTTCCACATAAATCCAGTGATGGATTAGTGGCACCCCCTTAGACATTTAATCTCTCTTTCTCTCTCTCTCTCTCTTTTTTTTCTTTTTGGTGAGGTCAAAATAGTATTCCATAATTTACTTTTGAGAATAATTCAGAGTATTTAGTAATACTAGGTACCCTTGCACTATCTTTGTGAGTCTATATTGGTTCAGGACTCACTTTTTTTTTATTGATCTTTCTTTGACTTTCCCAGTTCTTTGTTCTGTTTTTTATTATGATTCCCCAAAATTTGTCCCTTTCCTTTCTTATTCACTGTGATAAATAGATGATGTACTTACCAGGACCTTAGGATACTGGTTCTGTTCCTAAAATAGTCTGACCAGCCACTTGATCCTCTCTGGCCTCCAACTATAATTAGGAAGGTAGGCTTTTAATAGAGTCTATTCCAGCTTTGACATTCTGTGACATTATAAATGTGAAAAGAAACAGTAAACCAGAGTATTTCTGTGTCTTTCTAAATGTTTGGTCATGTGTGTGTGTGTGTGTATGTGTGTGTGTGTGTGTGTGTGTGTGCGTGTGTGTGGTCCTTCACTTTGCTTAGAAAACTCTTTCTTCTGTCCTCTGCATGTAACAGAGGCTGAAAGATTGAATATAAGTGACATTAGATGGTTTATCAGTTCTTTGGTGAAAATTGGGAGATTTGGGTGGCCTGAGTCTTTCAAAATCTAACCTCAGTGGACCATATAGTTGGCAATGAGGCTTGGACATCTTTGGGGAGACTGTCCCACTTCAAATCTTAAGATGACTAATTTCCCTTACTATGTTCAGTCTTCTAGTAAGACTAGTGCTAATCTGATTTTAAGGGTATCTGAGAATCTAGACTTCTGGAGCTGTTATTATTGGGAGCCGGGATGTAATTAGACAGAAGAGACTCAGGTATATGCAGAACATTGTTTTTCCTCCATTCCCATCAAATAACAATCTCCTTTGGGTAGATCATAAAAGTTCCCAGACTCCTTTGATTCATTTACCTGTATATTACAGGGCAATGGGTCTGATAACACTGAACAGGACAGAATGTGGCTCATCCTGTTTCTTGGTGGGTAGGTGCCTCTGGAGTTTACTAGGCTTGTGAATTCCTTGTGGAAAGAGCACTGTTCTTTTCTTCCCTTCTTCTTGTGTCACCCACATAGGGAGTCTGAATCAGACAGGCCAAAGGTGTGGATCACACCCAGAGGGACACAGGAAACCACCTGATTCTACTTCCTTGTTTTATCCTCAGCATGTGATTTTAACAGGCAACATAGACCTACCTATCAACTGTGATGCTAGATGATAAAAGAGGTATAAACTCATTTGGGCCTTGTTCAAGGTCATATGATAAGTTCATGTCTTTTGTAATGGACATGGAAAAACAGACTATTGTATTAGAGATTCTTCAAAAGTTTCAAGAAGATAGGAAGTGTGTATACCAGCCTGCGGTTTTTAACAGCTTTTTTTATGAGAAAATATTCAAATGTATATGACTTTTTCTTCAAGAAGGCAGGAACTTCAAGAGACACTGACAGACACTAGGAGAAATGATGTCCTCAAACTCTTTCAACTTTTTAAAGGTGGTCTTCCACCTTTTTCCATTTTGAGTTTGAGTCTTGTCTCCTCGGGCCCTAAATCAGAGTTAGAAGAGAAAGTACCCAAGGAGCTGAAGGGGTCTGCAACCCTATAGGTGGAACAATATGAACTAACCAGAACCCCCAGAGCTTCTGTCTCTAGCTGCATATGTTGCAGAAGATGGCCTAGTCAGCCATCATTGGGAAGAGAGGCCCCTTGGTCTTACAAACTTCATATGCCCCAGTACAGGGGAACACCAGGGCCAAGGAGTGGGAATGGGTGGGTAGGGGAGCAAGGAGGGGGAAGGGTATAGGAAACTTTTGGGATAGCATTTGAAATGTAAATAAAGAAAATATCTTAAAAAGAAAGAAAGAAAAAAGAAAGGGTACAGTGCAATGTATGGCAATGGTGTCAGCATTACATTCTGCAGTGTTGGGGAAAGTCATACATGAATAAATCAAAATTGAAAAAAAAATTTTTCTGACAAACAACTAAGTCACAGAAATTTTTTATTCAGTCATTTTTCATCTGAAAATGTTACTTCCATCTCAGAAAGTGATGTGAAAAGCCTCCTTTCAGGAAAGGGATGGAGGTGAGGAGCCCTAATTGTATTGGCTTCATGGGTATGTTTTTAATCCTTTTCTCCTCTCTGCCTCCCTCCATTGCTCTAGTTCATACAGCAGATGGAAATGAGCCTACACCCTTTTCTCTAGTGCCATGGGCACCCTAGGTGTCCTGCATTTTCAAAGCAAGCCAGTGCAAGAGATTTGTGGTGCCACCCGTTTTGTGAGTCTATGAACAGACCCTTAGAACTGCTTTGCCAGGCAGGAAGAGTGCTGGTCCCACCCACTTCATTTTCTGTAAGCATCTGTCTGGTACTACACCGATTCTGGTGACCTCACTCTGAGGGCGTTGCTTATTTGTACAACCCTCTACCATTTAAGGCAGAGTCTTCATGACTGCCATGGGATCTGGGAGTAATTACAGCATTCTGTGGAAAGCTGACATCCTCATCACATTCTGGTCTTCTTCCCCAGAACTGCCTTTGATCTATCTCTCTGGTGGGAAGGTAACCATTAAGATGTCTATCTTCAGTTTCATTTACATGGAAGGAACGACAGGTACTTACTGGCAATAGATGTTCTTATGTTCTCAGATCTGGTCTTCTCCTAGACTGTAACTGGGGTTCTAGAAACACTTGGCCTATTTTCTAATGGCACCACTTGGAAGGCCATGCACTCCAAGTGAAGTTCCTTCTATACTGTGCACATGCCCTTCAAAGGTCTATCAGACACTCTGGCAGTCCTTAGATAATTGTCAATTATTTCATGATTATTTCTTTCTACTCTATTATAAAATGAATAAATAAATGCATGCTAAGTAAAATTCAGAAAGTAAAGGTATAGTTATTTATAGCCACACTTTACTAAAACGGGGAGGATATGAACAAATTTTGTTCTACTATTATTCATAGTAGTTTTGTGTTGGAAGTACTTCTTCATGCAAGATGAAGCCTTATTTCCTCTTTAATTCTTTACTTTTCATGTTGGTTGGCAGATTCAAGGCTTTAGATATGCTGAAGTATTCTGTTAGGAGATATTTCCTGAGTGGAGCCATCTCAGGAATGAGTTCCATCTTGCTGCCAAAACTGAGTTTATGATCCCAGGTCCCAGAACTAATTTCTATTCTTCTTCTTCAAGTGTTTCACGTTTGTCTGTTAACTGCTAAAGAGTGTAAAGAGGGAAGTTGGAGATTTTCTAAACTAAGTCATACGAGTCATAAATATGCAGCTTGCCCACTCATTTGTTCCATTATCATTCTAAATTCCAGGTCAGAGTTCAGGATGGGGCCTGACTGCAAAAGCTGAATCAAAGACCCTGAAACCAGGTGACTCAGATAAGACCCAGTCACCAATATTAACTTCCTTCCTTAACCCCTTGTGTCAAAATAAATCCAACAGCACACCCTGATCCTCCTCACTTTATGTTTCCATCCTACAAAAATGTTGTACAACCTCCCTTCGGGGATGCAGTTCAGATTCTGAACTGGCCACTTCCCTGCTCACGCTGAAAATAAAGCTTTCATTTTTAAGCTTCTGTCTCTGAAGTGAGTTTTCTCAGCTTCTACTCCACAACTCAACACTACCCCTAATTTACAGCTTCTGATTTTCTTCAGTGGGCTGAGTAGTGCTCCAAGTAACAAGTCTCAATTTAATCAAATCGTGTTAGATATTTACAGGTTTTTCTAACTTACACTGTGATAATTGCCTTTATTTATTATATAGCTTGCATTCCCACCTCCATAGAGACTTTGCTTAATTCTTCTGAACTGTACCCACTGGGACAAACTGTTGAGACATTTCTTGCTTTTCACATAGGTTTGCAAAATTGTTTTCTTAAAACAATGGTCAATAACAACACCATCTTTTAACACTGGGTTCCAGGGATTTGTTATTTTAGTGACAATTTAGATCCATCTCATTCTATTCTCTGTCTTTCCTCTTTGCTTTGTCTCATTCTATCCTCTGTCTTCCTCCCCCTTCCCTGTTTTGATTGCCTCTGAGGTGAGATGTTTTTCCTTCTGTTATCAACAGTTGTTCACAGGCCTCTCTAGAACCTAACAAGGGTCTCCAAAAGTTTCTGATATTCAACAGACAGCTTTCTTTCTGTACAGGTGTTGAACCATGGGAATTTTGGGGCAAGATTCCTATCCCTGCCAGGAGACTCTGAGACTCAGGCCATCTTCAGGTCAGAGAAAGTTAACTATGAGACTTCACATCTGGAAACTGAGAGAACAGTTCCCTGTAGTCCTTGTCTAGCTTTGCTTCCTATATAGTGAGTATGTAACTTCAATGAGGAGTTGTCCCTTGTTCTTCTTTTTTTTCATGAACTTTTTGTAGTATCTGTATTTGCCTTTCACTGTTATGAACCATTTTCTCAATGCCTTGACAAGAACTGGGAGGTATTAGCATGCTTAGAGTCCATGGAAAGCCATTCTTGGGTTAGCCTCTTTCATGATCTCTTACTGGTACTCCAAAGAATCTCAAACACATTTCCACTTAAATATTGTCAACTATTATAATGCACAGGTAGTTTGACATGTGTGACAAAGCTGTCAGATGTCTGGCTGACCTTTTAGGAAAACAGGTGCTTGCCTGGAGATAAGAGAAGCATCATGACCATTCAAAAACTTGACCTGCGAATCTGGCCCCAGGAATGCACAGAGAGAATTGGATGCATGCTGACGAAGGGGGAGGAGGAGGAAGAGGAGGAAGAAGGGGGGGATAAGGGGAGGAGCAGAAGAGGAGGAAGAGGAGGATACTTAAAGTTGTGGATGAGCCCATATACATGAGCTCTGAAGTTCTTGTTTGCTACAGTTCTCTTTAATTCTACATCCTACTCCAATCCATCTCAGCAATATAAGCCAACACATTCCTTCTTGAGCATTTATTCGGTTTTATTCTGGACTCTAACTCCTTGTAAAATACTTATTTTTCAGCTGTGAACGCCTTACCTAACTGGGGTCCTCCCATATGCATATCTAGCTTTTGTACTTTAGTTTTAATTCTGAAATATTATAGATTCACATAAATTTGGAAAACGAGAGGACCCATGTATTCTTTATTTTGGATTCTTGACATGTCGACATGTTATTGAATTTTAATATCAAAGTGAGGTAGTTGATACAATCCTCAACTCCTTTTAATTTTAATAATATCTACCTTTGTGTCTGAAGGGGCACAGAAGAACATGAGCACTGTTCTCAGAAGATTTAGTCTACTCAGAGGAGAGGTGTGGAACAGTAGAGCTCAGATATGAACATACTGCCGTGATTCTCAGCCTTCCTAATGCTGGTACCCTTTAATACAGTTCCTGTGTAGTGATCTCCAACCATAAAATGATTTCATTGCTACTTCATAACTAGAATTTTGCTACTGTTCTGAATCATAATGTAAATATCCAATCTTCGGATATCTGATACGGTCCTTAAAGGATTGAGAACCACTGGTCTACTGTGTTCCAGTACCTGACATTGGTTTCTTCCTATTCCAAGTCTTACAGTAGTACTGTAACAGCAGTAATGTTTGTATCATCTTCCCTCTGATACAGTGAAGGAAACTGAGGCATGATAAGTTAAGTAACTGATGTAAAGTTACAATGCTGTTTCCAGGTACAGCTAGATCAGTGCTTCTTAACCCTCCTAATGTTGTGACCCTTTAAAATATAGTTCTTCATGTTTTGGTGACCCCAACTATAAAATTATCATGTTGCTACTTTGTGATTGTCACGACTCTTAATATAAATATATGATATGCATGAAATCTGATATGTGACCTCTAAAAGGATAAAAATCCAGAGGTTGAGAACCATTGAACTACAGTGTAAACCCAGGGAGTCTGTTCTCTCTGTCTGTCTCTGTCTCTGTCTCTGTCTCTGTCTGCCTTGTTTCCTAGGTTACATAATTTACCAGATACAACCATATTTAAGAATCACTCATACGTTGCTCTAGCAGGGCTTGGCATTCTCTGGAAAGACACCTTCCCCTAAGTGGCAGGCAGAGCTATGGGGTCCTCAGAGATCTCTCACTGCTTCCTGGCATAGTGCTGTATAACAAGCACCACGAAATAAAGCACCTCCTCCAAGGCAACAGAAGTCTTGCACAGCAGAGGAACATGTTTACTTGTCAGTTCATGGTTTCACTTCCAGCCCCGCAACGTTGTAGGTGGTAATGGACGCCGGTGGTGGCAAAGTTGGTGTCATGCATTGCCCTAGCAGGACTTGGAATTCTTTGGAAAGGAACCTTCCCCTAAGTGACAGGCAGAGGCTGTGGGATCCTCAAAGATTTCTCTCACAGATGGCTTCTTGGCAGAGTGCTGTGTAGCAACCACCACAAAAGCAAATCCTCCAAGGTAGCAGGAGTGTTCCACAGCAGAGGAAGGCCTTTGTCAGTTCATGGTTTCACCTCCAGGCCCACACGTTGTAGGTGGTGATGGAGGCCAGTGGCGGTGAGGCTTCGTGTTGCCCATGGTGCCTCACTTTCGGGGTAGGCATGGTGAGGGGCACTTGGGAGGGCAAGGCTTGACACATCCTTTTGTGGGGCATGGCAGTGGACAACATGCCATGGTACAGGGGCAGCTTGGGGCACAGAGTGGGGGACACAGTGGGGAAGTTGGTGGGGAATTCTGCAAATGACACACCAGGGGACATGGAGGACATGGAGGACAGTTTGGTGATGGTGGGCACCTGCTTAGTGAACACTTTTCAGAGCAGCGTTGTAGCAGCTTGTTTATACAGCTGGGCTGGCATTTGGTCTCGCACTTTTGTTCACATCTGGGATCACAATTCTTGAGATCATTCTTAGAGTCACTGGACTTATCACTTGACATTTCTTCCTTGGAAATGTAGGCCTGAGAAGAAATGGGAGACAGAGTGTCATCGAGGGACCATTCATGGGGCTTCTTCCTGCTGGCTCATCCTGTTTTCTCAAGAAGCTTTCCATGTGTTCAGTCTCTGGACCATCTCATTAAGAGCTGTTCTTGTCTGTGGACTTGGGGTATGTCTGGATGCCTGCACTCTGATTTTCTCTTACCTTGTTTCCATTCTAGACTAAGCAGGTGTTCTTAGGGGCCTGGAGTGTCCCAACAATCATAAGACCCATAATTTCAGTGTTGATATTTTTTGTAACCCCAAGTGTTTAATGTAACTCATGTAAGCTATTATTTCAAGGAGTCCATAATTTTGATTACATTGCTAAGAGCTTCTGTGGTTCAGCAGATCCCTGACAGGCCACTCTGGAGACAGGTGGTTTC
>CACVCL010031244.1:0-34257 GCA_902729485.2 Mus minutoides
TTTTTTTTTTTTTTTTTAATTAAAGATTTATTTATTATACACTGTAGCTGTCTTCAGACACCGCAGAAGAGGGTATCAGATCTCATTATGGATGGCTGTGAGCTCCCATGTGGTTGCTGGGATTTGAACTTAGGATCTTTGGAAGAGTCAGTGCTCTCAACCGCTGAGCCATCTCTCCAGCCTTATTACATCTCTCCAGGTCTTATTACAAAAGAAATGAACAAACAAAGCACCCCAAACATATGTGTATACGTATGTGTGTGTACACATTATGTATATATTTACTTAATACATATATAGTTTATATAATTTATATTCATTACTCATATGTAGTATTTAAATATATACCTAAGTATATATTATTCTCTGCGTGATATGGAGTGAGGATAATGTGGTTGATGTAGTTTTCTCCTCCTCCTCCCTTTTTTTGGGGTGGGGTGGGGTTTCGAGACAGGGTTTCTCTGTGTAGCCCTGGCTGTCCTGGAACTCACTTTGTAGACCAGGCTGGTCTCGAACTCAGAAATCCGCCTGCCTCTGCCTCCGAGTGCTAGGATTAAAGGTGTGTACCAATCTGAACATTCTGTAGACTGGGGTGTTTAGTTTGAGAGCAGCCTGTGGTATTAGAGAGTTCTGTGTGTGATTGGACTATGTAGCAAGAGGTTCTCTCACAATGGCAAAAGCAGTGAATACATAACTTAAGACATAGGGACAAGGTCAGAAGTAGATTATGGCACTTTTGACCTTTTCTAACCTGACTAGAAAGAGGTGTTTGTTCCAGTTAATAGTAATTAAATAAAGCCCTCATGTTGGTGTATGCTAACTTATTTGCACATTGTTATGACAGCCAAAGGTCTAGCAGAATACTGTGCATGAACATGTAAAGTCAAAGTTGATCACTAATAAAGCTGAAACTTATGGAAATTCTACCTGAGCCTACCCATGGGAAACCTTTTCACCTGTATGTCGGGTCCAGAGATCAAACTCAGATTGTTGGGCTTGTTTGGCAAGCATTTTACATCCTGAGTCTTGCCAACCTGCTTTATCTTTTCTAATTGAATAATAACATATTTGGCTGTATCATAATTACAGTTGATTACAGGTCGTTATTGTTACATCTTATATTCCATGTATCCAGTATTATCCTTGGGATCAATTCCTAAGAGTGGGATTCTTAAGTATAACATAACCTAGTTAAGAGTTCAGTGAGACTTTGTCCTCCAGAACAGAGGAGCATTGGCAGCCATTGGGATCAGCATTTACTGGCATTAGTGTTTATTGAATTAAACTGATTTTTAATTCCTTTTTAATCAGCCTGTGAGACTTGGAATTATAACTGAGAGTAAGTTCTAAAGTTCTCATGTAATGGGGATTGCTAAGTAATGGGAGCTGTCCTGTGTGTGTTGTGTCAATTCCTTATGCTGGGGTTCTTCCAGGTGATGAGAAGTCTGTTTTGCAGACTGGGGCTTCACAGTTTGATGAGGATTCAAGATTAGCTTTGTCTTTTTGCTCTGCAGATACTCCTGGGTGTTTCTGAGCATTTAGTCTGAATAGGCGTGCGTGAAGGTTTGCTCATGGCACTGAGTTCTATTCCCCTTCTAACCTACCAAGGAGGGAGTTGCCCACTGAGAGATGGGAGCAGATCAGAAGGCCCCATCTCTCTCTGGATTTTTCACACAACTAGTAAGAGGATGAAATAGAAGATCTGAGGCTCTTGAGGCTGGGTGTGGTGTGCACACTAGCACTTGGGATGCAGAGGCAGGGATCTGTGAGTTCAAAGTCAGCCTGGTTATATAGGGAGTTTCAGGACAGTCAGAACTCCATAGAGAGACCTTGTTTCAAAAACAAAACAAAATAAAAACCCTTCGTGGCTTTTGTCACTAGAACATGCTGGTTCATGTTATATCATGCAGGGTCAAGATGACAGGTTGGGTATTCTCAACAGTTTATCATGATGTATGGGGTTGTAGAGATGCCAGCCAAAGCTCTGCAGAGAAGGTGTGTGGCTCCAAGCCTATGCTAAGCAGGAGTAGTGTCTCAGCCGAAGAGAAGATGGAGAAAGGAGAATGCACAGTGCTATTGAATTTGACTCAGAGGGATGGGGGAGCTGAGCCGGCACGCAGTCATGGTGTGGCTCTGTGTGTATGAGCACTGGCGGAGTTTAAGTTGCTTTGAGTTTCAGACAGTATTACCTTCTTTGTATCCTGTGAGCTGATGTGCATTAACTTATGTGAAGTCTGGGAACAGTGCTTTGGTAGCAGCCATGGTAGCAGTTATAGCACGCTGTGTGTGACTTCTCACTTTCATATGCTTCATGATGGTCTTCTAAAGTACTGCGGCTGGTCTTACAGAGGATTTCATTTCTAACATGTCACACATCCAGTGAATGCCAATAATAACAGAATTTTAGTCCACCTCTGTGGAGATGGGATCTGGTCTCCATGTAGAAGTTACCTGATGTGTCATACAGCTGATGATGGTATGTTACAGTTAGAGATCATCTGAATCTTTGCATTCTTCATCTGTAAATAAACATTACAAAGTATATTGGCAGGGTGGTGATAGTGCAGTCCTTTAATCCCAGCAATCAGGAGGTAGAAGCAGGCAGATCTCAGTTTGAGGCTAGCCTGGTCTATAGAGTGAATACCAGGACAACCAGGGCTATCCAGAGAAACCCTGTTTCAAAAAGCAAAAACAACAAAACAAAACAAAAAAGCCATCAAAGTATCTTAACATGGGCTGGTGAGACAGCTTAGTAGCTGAAGTTTCCTGTTGCCAAGATTGATGTCCCGAGTTAGATCCCTGGCATCCACATGGTGGAAGGAGAGAACTAAGCCCTCAAGTTGTTCTCTGACACACATATACACCACCACAAAGGCCTCCCTCACCTCATACAATATACACATAGATATATAAATATAGATTGTATGTGTTATATATATATATATTATATGATACTATATGTATATATATATACATATATGTCTATATGTATATACACATATAAATTTTTTGTTATTACATCCCTTTGTGGAATTAGAGATCTTTTTTTAAAAGATTTATTTATTATATATTATATATCTAAGTACACTGTAGCTGCCTTCAGATGCACCAGAAGAGTGCATCAGATCTCATTATGGATGGTTGTGAGCCACCATGTCATTGCTGGGATTTGAACTCAGAACCTTCTGAAGAGCAGTCAGTGCTCTTAACCACTGAGCCATCTCTCCAGCCCTAAATTAGAGTCTTTTTTCAGGGACTACCAGCATATATTTGTCCTTATACACATCTGATGATTTTGTAGATTTTCAGAGATTTTATGATCACTTTGGTTTTTAAATTTGAGCTAAGGAATGAGAATTGATAGCTGTGATTGCTTTAGAGAAAACTAAAGCTCTGTAAAGTGCTTGGTCTTGAGAGTGGCTTATTTGAGTAGAGAATTGACAGATGACGGAATACAGGAAGCCTTGCTCATTCACTTGTCAGATATGGGCTCTTCCCATGGCCAGGGCTCTTGAAAGAAACTTGGCTGGGCAAAGCAGTTTCCATTTGACATTCAGGGATTGGCCTGTAGTGATTTTGAATGACCAACAAGCTAAGAATGGCTTTTGTTATGGAGCTGCAGGGGAGGGAGGGGCAGTGAGGTGGCTCTGTGTGGAAAAGTGCTTGCTACTGAAAGTCAGATGGCCTGAGATGGGCTTCAGGACCTGCATAGTGGAAGCAAAGGAGCAGCAAGTGCCAGTAATCCTCTGACCTCTACGTATGCTCTATGGCACATTTATGCATGTGCAAACGGGCACACATACACATAAACACAGAAGCACACAAAATAAGTGCAATTTTTTTTAATGTTAGAGGCCATAAAAGACTTTGTGAGAGACCCATGTGGCCTGTTGCTTAAATGAAGTTTCTAGCCATTAACCATGGAAAAAGCTTTCTAGCATCTGTATGTGGACATGAAAATAACTATTATAATAGTATTCATCCAGGCTCTCTCTTCTTCTCTCCCTGTGCCCCACCTTTGGAAGGAGTCTCTATATGTAGTCCAGGCTGGCCTCAGACTAATGATCCTCCTGCTTCTGCCTTCAGAGGGATCACAGGGAGCACATCCAATTACAGGCAGCACATCCAGCTTCAGTCTGCTTAAGTATGTCTTCTAGGACTAAGGACAAGCTCCGTGTAGAGTGCTTGCCTACTCAGGGTCTATGAGGTCATGTGATCAATTCCCAGTGCTACAAGAAAAAATTTTTTCTTAAAGAAAATCTATTGTGCTGGAGCAATGGCCAAGCAGTTAAGAGCACTGACTGCTCTTCCAGAGGTCCTGAGTTCAATTCCCAGCAACCACGTGGTGGCTCACAACCATCTGTAGTGTGATCTGTTACCCTCTTCTGGTGTGTCTGAAGGGAGGGACAGTGTACTCACATAAAATAAATAAATAAATCTTTAAAAAGAAAAAGAAAATCTATTTTCTGCAGAGAAAATTCTTAGACTTTTGTACGGAAAAAAAGCGATTCCTGTAGAGACTGGTGGACCTCTTAAGTTTGAGGCCAGTTCCAGGTCAGCCAGGACTATACAGAGAAAACCCATCTACAAACAAACAAACAAGCAAGCAAAGCAAAAACAAAACAAAAAAGAGAGAAAATCTAGCTTACAAAGATGGAAATTTAGGTAAACTTATTTTAATATCATAGAGTTCTTGACTTGATAGGATTTCACCTCTATTTACTTAATAGGTACTCTGCTATGTAGATCAGGCTGGCCTCACACTCAAGATATCCTTCTGTCTCTGTTGGGATAAAAGGAGAATGCCACCATGCCTGGCGTATCGCCTCAAGTTCTGTAAGCATGAGTCACTAGCAGTTTTCATAGGTGTGGTAAAGGCCCAGGGCAAGCAGTTGCAATGAGGCATATTGTGAAGAGAGTACATGGTCCGTGAGCATCTGGTGAGTGCTGGTGAAGAAGGGTCTTCAGTGCCGGAGGCATAGGAAGTAGCCAGTTCTGCCAGAGGGGAGTGGGGTGATTTCTTGTCTGAAATGTCCTGCTTATGGCTAGAGAACCTGCCTACAGGAGCTTTTGTTTTGTTTGTTGTTTGAGACAAGGTATCCTAGGCTAGCTTGGAACTCACTATTAGTCCCCAAACTTGAGGTCTCGAGTGCTGGGATTGTGGTGTGCTCCACAATCCAGTGTGGTGTACTACTTGAGCCATTAGGATTTTTTTTTTTTTTTTTTTTTTTTTTTTTTTTTTTTTTTGGTTTTTCGAGACAGGGTTTTTCTGTATAGCCCTGGCTGTCCTGGAACTCACTCTGTAGACTAGGAGCCATTAGGATTTAATGACAGGGCTTGAGAGATGGCCTAGTGGGTACAGGTGCTTGACACCCAGTCTAATAACCTAAATTTGAACCCTAGGACCACATGGTAGGAGAGAAGCAAGTCCTACAAGTTGTCCTCTGACCTCCGCATGCACACTTTTATATATATGCATGGGGGGATGGGGAGAGGGAGAAAGAAAGACAGACAGAAAATAAATTATTGTAAAAGTAATTTTAAAAAAGATTTTAAACTGGGCATGGTGGTACACACCATTAAACCCAGTACTCAGAGGCTGAGGCAGGTGGATCTCTGAGTTTGAAGCCAGCCTGGTCTACAGAGTGAGTTCCAGGACAGCCAGGGCTATACAGAGAAACCCTGTCTCAAAAAACCAAAAAAAAAAAAAAAAAACCAAGAAAATACAAAAAAAAAAGTAAAAAAAATTTTTTAACTATATTTGCTTTATTTATTTCTTTTCTTTGTGTGTCTGGAATTCAACCCAGTGCCTTGTGCATGCTAGGCAAGTTCTCTGCACTGAACTATATCTTCCCAGACCTGTGCCTCATCGTGAAAAGTTTCTTTATTTTATGTATGTACATTTGTATGTGTGTGCTCGTGTGATGAATGCCTTTGGAGGTCCCAAGAGGATGCTGGGTCTCTGGAGCTGGAGTTAGAGGTGGTTGTGAGGCACCCTACAGACAGTCTGGGAGCTGAAGTCCAGTTGTCGGCAAAAGCAGGTGTTCTTAGCAGCTCTCCAGCCCCATTCCCCGGTTTTATAAAGCCCACTTATCTACTTTAAGCATAGTGTTATAAGAAATGGAGACATGTGTCAACATTCCTGTCAAGTTATGCTTTTTGCCCTAGCTTCTTAGCACTTTGGTTTTCAGACCAGTTAATCATAAAAACTGTTTTTTGAGACAGGTCTTACTTTGTAGCCTTGGCTGGCCTTGAACTCACAGTGAGTGAGTTCTCCAGAGTGCTGGGATTAAAGGTGTGCTGACATTGTCACATCTGGGCTAAGCTATTCTTTAAAACAGGAAAAGAGAATTTTAAACAGGAAAGAGAATTTATGAAACTCACAAGAATTCTGGGCTAACACTGAGTTGGCGGCACCTTTCGGTGGTCACTCTGTGGAAGCCTAGAGATGAATAGATATTTTTGTCACACTTCTTAGGCAGTGGGGCAATGAACAAAACAGACAGATATGTGGCCTCTGCAGTTCCCAGGTGGAGACCAAGTACAGAAGCTGTGTGCTAGTGAGCTCTGTGGAGAGTCAGCAGGCGGTGAGGAGGCTAGGGGCGCATTTTATTTACAATAGTATCTGGCTTTGGTGGCTAGTGCCTTTACTGCTGCTGGCCATCATACTGGCCCTTTTGTTTTATTTTTTAGACGGGGTTTCATTAAATTGCATAGGCTGGTCTTGAACTCACTATGTAACCAGGACAAGAATTGAACTTGAAATATTTCTGCCTTAGCTTCCTGAATAGCTGTGGCTATGGGCTTATACCACTAGGCCTGTCACAGACTTAATCTTTTTTGAATTTTGTTTTTCAAGACAGAATTAATCTGGGTGGCCCTGGCTGTCCTGGAACTCACTCTGTGTACCAGGCTGGCCTTGAACTCAGGGAGATCCACCTTCCTCTGCCTCCCTGAGTGCTGGGATTAAAGGCGTGCACCACCACTGCTCAGCTTTCCAGACTTGAATTTAAGAGTCTGACTTCTGCCACACGGTCTTTCTAAAATATCTAAACTGTTGGTGGCTCTCCATTGTCATAAGGACAGTGTAACTTTCTTAGCCTGGCATGCTGGCCTCAGGCTTGCCCCCTTGGTCTACTTTCTATATAGCCCAAGCTAGCCTCAAACTTGGGATATTACCTCACTTCCCAGAGTGGTGTTGGTACTGTAGGCTGTGTTTGTTTGTCCTTGTTAGAAGGACACTTCTTGTGCCTGGGTTTTGCACTCACTTTCTCTTTCTGAAATGATTAACTCCTGATGGTTAATTAATCCTGCAAGGTTTGGCTGAAGTGTTGCCTTTGTTGCAAAGCTGTCTAACTTGGGTATTGCTAGACTCCTCTCTCCTTAGTTAGGACAGTGATTGTGGCAGGTGGGTTTTTGTATTTCTAGTGTACGGTTTGTATGCAGGTGCAGCTCTCTTAAGCACTTCTATAGTTCTTCTAGCAGGGTAATTAAAATGATTTTTTTTTTCCGAGACAGGGTTTCTCTGTGTAGCCCTGGCTGTCCTAGAACTCACTCTGTAGACCAGGCTGGCCTCAAACTCAGAAATCCGCCTGCCTCTGCCTCCCAAGTGCTGGGATTAAAGGCATGTGCCACCACTGCCCAGCGACTAAAATGATTTTTTTTTTTAAGATTTATTTATTATATGTAAGTACACTGTAACTGTCTTCAGACATTCCAGAAGAGGGCGTCAGATCTCATTACGGATGGTTGTGAGCCATTATGTGGTTGCTGAGATTTGAACTCAGGACCTTTGGAAGAACAGTCAGTGCTCTTAACCGCTGAGCCATCTCACCAGCCCAACTAAAATGATTTTTAATGTGAGAATCTGCTCCAGCCTCCTGGGGTGATGGGTAGAAATGCTCTTCTTTATAGGTTTTTTTTTTTTTAAAGATTTATTTATTTATTATATGTAAGTACACTGTAGCTGTCTTTAGACACTCCAGAAAAGGGCATCAGATGGTTGTGAGCCACCATGTGGTTGCTGGGTTTGAACTCCGGACCTTCGGAAGAGCAATCAGTGCTCTTAACCACTGAGCCATCTCGCCAGCCCTTCTTTATAGTTCTTAAGCAGTTACAAAGATATAAGTTAATGCTATATTGAGCTAAGAGACCAATACAACAGTTTTGACATATCTGACTTTGCAATGGTTAGCTTTATTTCCAGCATGACAGGTTATCCTGGGAATTACTGTTATTATCATAGATATTACTGTTTTTAACCTAATCTGTTGTTTTGATGGCTAGTTTAATAATATACATAAAAGTAGTGCAGAATACTCATTTAATTGCCACATTCTTTTTCTTAATTAGGTGAAATTATACATGCTTGCTGTGCACAACATACTGTGTGGGACATATGCACCTTGGGCAATAGCTTGTCATATCATCTGTTTTAGTCTTATAATAAGAAGCTTCTGCGTGCTCTGGGCAGTGCCCTCCTGACACCCCCACCCCCACCCCCACCCCATACTGCTGTGTGCTCTAGGCAGTCCCCACATGACATGGTGTTTCCTGCAGTGCAGGAGAGCTCTCATACCGCCTTTCCTTTCTACCTGAGACTGTGACCTTTGTGCCTTTGCCTCAGCAGCTCCCCAGATCCTGGGAACGAGCACCTCACACTCTGTGAGCTCAGCTGCCAGCTCTGTGTAGAAGGAGGGCATTTGTGGTATTTGTCTTCTGTGTCTGGCTTATCTCACTTAACATTATGTCTTCTGAGTTCAGCCCTGTTTTCACAAATGCCAGAATTTCTTGCATGACTTTGTAGTAATCTTCCATGTATCTATTCTTTTTATTTATTTATTTTTTTGAGACAGGGTCTCACATAGCCTAAGCTGGTTTCAAACACATAAAATTGATGCTGGTTTCCAACTCATCATCTTTCTGCCTTCCAAGTCCTGAATGCTGTGATTATGGAGATACACTACCATGCCTAGTTTTACTGAATTTTCTTTATTCATGAATCTGATTCTGACTCTTGAATTGGATTTCTTATCGTGGCATCGTGGGTAGATAATGCAGATGAACAACAGAGTACAAATGCCTTCCAATGTACTGATCCGATTAATATGTACATGTGCATGGATGAATGAATGAATATATAATGTCAAACTTCTGATGTATGCTTATGGTTATTATTGCTCATAATGAAGAATTAGAAATGATTTGTGGACTGGAGAGATGGCTCAGCTGTCAAGAGCACTGACTGCTCTTCTGAAGGTCCTGAGTTCAAATCCCAGCAACCACATGGTGGCTTACAACCATCTGTAATGGGATCTGATGCCCTTTTCTGGTGTGTCTGAAGACAGAGACAGTGTACTCACATATATAAAATAAATAAATCTTAAAAAAAAAGATTTTAAAAAAGAAATGAGGGGCTGGTGAGATGGCTCAGCGGGTAAGAGCACCCGACTGCTCTTCTGAAGGTGATAAGTTCAAATCCCAGCATCCACATGGTGGCTCACAACCATCCGTAACGAGATATGGCACCCTCTTCTGGAGTGTCTGAAGACAGCTACAGTGTACTTACATATAATAAATAAAATAAATCTTTAAAAAAAAAAAAAAAAAAAAGAAATGATTTGTGAAAATAACTAGTCTCCCAGTATGAAATACGGTAGTGGATGCTGCGAGGCACCTTCCATTTTGGGACTAGGAGGTTTGAGGTTTACAGTATATATAGCCTGACGTGAATTAGCTATGTAGCTCAGGTTAGCCTCAAGCTCTCAATCCATTACCTCATTCTACTAAGTGCTGGGATTGCAGGTGTGTACCACCACTTCCGGTATGTGACAGGTAGGGGTTTTTTCCCCTCAGCTTGATACAAGCAGCTAGAGTCATCTAATAAAGAGGGAGCTTTAACTGAAAAGACACCTTTCATCTCCACTGGCTTTAGGCATGTACCATCTCCACTGGCACTAAGCCTGCATCTTGTGCACAGACATATATGTAGGCAAAGTACTTACACACACACACACACATAAAATAAAAATATGATGAAGAAAACTTATTGAGACAAGGTCTCCTGTAGTCTATGCTAGTTTCAGACTTAATTTGTAGCTGAGACTGACTTTGAACTCCTGAACCTTCTGCCTCTACTTACTACGTTCTGGATTGCAGACATGCTTCTCCATACCAAGTTTATGTGTGCTGGAAGGAACCAGGGCTTTGTGCATGTTAGGCAAGCCTGCCAACTAAGTCACATCCCATCTTAGACTTTTCTTACCTGCCGAGTTTAAATCATACACTTCCCTAACATTAGTATTTTTAAGGCTATTTCTTACTTTTGTCTGAACTATAGTCCTTCTCTTCTTTTTCTTGCCCAACTTACTGTCCCTTCTCTGCTCTCCCAGACCTGTGTCTCACAGTCAGTAAGGGTGTGCTGAGGACCCCACTTCCCTGTCCTGATCAGTCCAGTAAGCCACGTACTCTCCGCAGTGTGGACATGACTCAGATCAGGCCATCGGGAGTTGTTCCCAGGAGTGGTAGCATTCTCATAGTCCCAGCCGAGGACAGATTTTAAGTTAGAGACCAACCTGAGCTACACAGTGAGACCTTTTCTCAAAAAGAAAAGATGGAGAGTACTGGAAAAGTAGCTCAGTGGTTTAGAGAACCGCTGCTCTTGCTGAGAATCTGTGTTTGGTTCCCAGTACCCATGTTGGGTGGCTCACAGCAATGTGTAACTCCATGTCCAGAGAAGTCAGATTCTCTGGCCTTCACAGACACCTGAACTCATGAGCACGACCCTCAATTCATTCACATAATTTTTGTTTTTTGTTTTTTCGAGACAGGGTTTCTCTGTGTAGCCCTGGCTGTCCTGGAACTCACTCTGTAGACCAGGCTGGCCTCGAACCCAGAAATCCGCCTGCTTCTGCCTCCCAAGTGCTGGGATTAAAGGCGTGTGCCACCACCGCCTGGCATTCACATAATTTTTAAAGTAAATATTTTTTTAAAAACTCAAAAAGAGGTTGGTGGCTCTGTTCTCTTCCTTGCCTGCTGAGATTGCGGTATACTTTGTAAGCTTGCCTATACTCTGGTCTTTAAACAAACAAAAGTATCTCTATATAACTGAAATTCTTCAGACTGAAGGCTTAGAGGAGCCCTTCACACTTTACAGACTACTCTAGACTGCTTAAATGTGGCACTTCCTGAAGCTGTGGCATCTGACTTTGTCACTTTGTCCCATGGAAGACAGCATTTATAGCAGGATGGACAAGCTTTAACAAGGTAGCAGCAGCACTGGGAGAAGGGACTCCACTATGGAGTCTGTGTCCTCCATGGTGCAGCTACCTGGCAGTCTTCTGTTGGATCACTGCTGTAGCTGATGCCAGTGAGCTGGCCTCACATGCTGCTATGATGTGTCCCTGGTCCACACTAAAATTAAAACTGCCCTTTTTTTAAAAATGTATGTATCTAGGTGAAGACGGAGCTGGGAAAACAAGCCTCATAAGAAGAATTCAGGGCATAGAGGAGTACAAGAAGGGAAGAGGACTGGAGTATCTGTACTTAAATGTGCACGACGAAGACAGGGATGGTGAGTGTGGCCTCCTTAAGTCAACTTGTTGGAGGGACTCTGCTGGTCCCCACCACAGTTGGGTTTTGTCCAGTTTGTCATTGCTCAGTGGGAGTTCTAGAATGTCACATAGGTCAGTGAATAGTTAGGTATAGACAAGCTTCTGTTGGTGTGAAGTCGAGTTTCAGATAGTATAGTTTTAAGCTGTTAGTGTATTTACATGTGGCATGTTAGCCTTTCTGCCAGCTTTAAGAAACAATCTCGGTTTTGAAGTTTCCTTTCCTTAGTGTGGCAATTGTTTTGCCCACCCTTCCTCCTCCCTTCCCTCATTTCCTTCTGTAACTGTAATTGTCCCCGAGGTGGTTCTCACTTGCACAGCCCTGTTTTCATCCATAGGACACTGTCCTTTCTGAGTATGTAAAGCTCTGTCTGTTGATGGTAAAATATAATCATGATATTTACTGTTTTGGCCTTGATTAAGGAGTAGGAAAAAGGAAGAAGGCTCTCATCTTGTAGCGGCCTGGTACATCATGTCAAGCCTTTCTGAACGGTCACACTTGACCCAAAGAGTAAACCTTCATCAATGCCAACAGACATCTCCTGTGTATAATTAAATGACTTAATAGTGGTGTTAAAAGAAACTGTGGATTCTTTTGTTTTTGTTTTTGTTTTTTTTTAGATCAAACAAGATGTAATGTATGGATCTTAGATGGAGATCTATACCACAAAGGGCTACTCAAGTTCTCTCTGGATGCCCTTTCTCTGAGGGACACTCTGGTCATGTTGGTTGTTGATATGTCAAAGCCTTGGACTGCTTTGGATTCCTTACAGAAATGGGCAAGTGTGGTGAGAGAACATGTTGACAAGCTGAAAATCCCCCCTGAAGAGATGAAGGAAATGGAGCAGAAGTGTGAGTGGCCAGAAAATGCTAATGTGGGCTCCCATTGAAATATCTTAGCAGGCTATAAAAACCAGACATGCTAATGTGGGCTTCCATTGAGATATCTTAGCTGACTATAAAAGCCATTCCAACTGTTTTCTCTACAAACAAGATTCAGTGAAGGAAATACAATATGACTACCATTTTGAAATTTAATTTGAATGATTTATAGAGTTTTATTATTTAATATACATAATGGTAAATTCTTTGGTAGAAGTATGTTTTACTCTTGTCAAATGACTATGTGTCTTCATTTTGAAAGGTCATTTTTACTTGTAAAAATGTGAGCCTGCCTTCAGTTCATCAGTTCCAGCATTTTTGTGACTGTTAGCTTATTAACTTTGTTAATATGAAATGTGCATGAAAAGATGTTAACATAATAAAAAGATGTTAAGTTGGTATTTACAGAGTTCATTCAAGTGTGGGTGACTTTGCCTGTGCAGTCATTTCCTCTCTTCCCCTCAGCCCATGCTTGTGCTAGAACAGCTGTGCTCTATGCTCTGCTCTACACTCTTGTGTGGGTTATAGATGAAATTTTATGTTATGTATATGTCTCTTTGTTTGTTTTTGGAACAAAGTCTCCCTTTGTACCTTAGGCTGGACTCAATTCTTTTCCCCTCCCCCCATGAGGATATTATAGGTGTGCCACCACACCTGACTATCTTAAAAGATTTTAATCTATAGTTTCCTGTCACTGATGATCACTGTCTGTGGAGTGGTTTTTCTCCATACCCCCAGTCTATGCTTGTATTAGAATCATGTGTGATTCTAGTTTACACTCCTGTGTCTGTTATGTATGAGTTTGTGTGGATGTGCCCATATAGATCCCACTTATTTATTTATTTATTATTTATTTATTTACTTTGGCTTTTCAAGACAGTTTTTCTGTGTAGCCTTGGTTGTCCTGGAACTCACTCTGGCTTTTCAAGACAGTTTTTCTGTGTAGCCTTGGTTGTCCTGGAACTCACTCTGTAGACCAGACTGGCCTGGAACTATAGTGATCCACCTGTCTCTGCCTCCTGAGTGCTGGGATCAAAGGCATACACCCACCACCTGGTGACCTCTTTATTTTAAATTCTGTGTGTATATTGTAAGAAGTGTTCAGGTGTGAGTGTAGGAGCTTACAGAGTCCAAAAGAGAACTTTGGATCCCTGGAGGTAGAGTTACACTGTAGAGAGAAAGAATCTCTTACAAACACCATGTGTCAATAAAAAAACCTATGGACAATGAGCTAAGTCAGGAAATACGAGGTGGGTCACTGGCATGAAGAGAAAGAATTCTGGGAAATAGTGAGAGGCAAGAGAAATTTGCCTCTGAGTGAGATGAGATGGAAGTAAACCAGCAGGGAGCTGAACTCAGGATAGAACAAAGAATGTCCACTCAGGAAGATGTGACAAGACAGACAGACACATACTACCTGAGCACAGGTGACCAGCCACATGGCAGAAAGTAGATTAGAATAAATGGGTTATTTTAAGTTATGATCTAGTCAGAGAAGAACCTAGCTATGTGGCCAAAATATTCATAAATTTCAGTCTCAATCTTATTTCTGGGAGCATGTAGCTGTAAGGAAGAAAGACCAAATTTCTACATTATACCAGTGAGAGCTGTCCATGCCCATGGTGCTGAGAACCTAGTTCTGCCAAGAGCCTAGCCATCTTTCCAGCCTATCCGCCTTGTGTTTTGAGACAGGGTCTTTCACTGAACCTGGAGCTCACATAATTCAGCTGTAGCCAACCGGTGAGCTATAGACATCTGGTTTTCTCTGCATCAGCAGTGCTTGGATTACAGTACTTACTACTGGGCCTAGCTTTTTATGTGAGTGGTAGAGATGTGAACTCGGGTTCTTGTACTTGCCAACAAGTGCTTTTCCAAGTTAGCTATCTCCCCAGCTCCTGACAGAAACTCCTAACCAGCAAGGAGTTGTGGACAGGCCTGATTAGGATCTGTGTTCATGCAGAGCATGCTAGTTCATCTCCAGTCCAATACTCAGGAGGCTAAGTGAGGTGAATTCCAGGCCAGCCTGAACTACATAGGGAGAAAGAAGTCACCAGCAGAGGGCGGTGGCTCTTGCCTATAATCTCAGCTCTCTGTAGGCTGAAGCAGAAGGATTTAAGGACAGTCTGAATTACTCCTGTCTCAGGTTATGCTACGAATACAGGTGTAGTCTCCCATGCTCAGTTAGCACTATGTTTTGTTTATTTTATTTATGCTTATGGGTGATTTATGTTTATGGGTGTTTTGCACGCATGTCCGTGTACTATGTATATTTAATGCCCATGAAGACCAGAAGAGAGCATCAGGTTCCCTGGAACTGGAGTTACAGATGATTGTTAGACACCATGTGGGTGCTGGTAATTGAACACAGGTCCTCTGGAAATCCTTACGTTGTGGTTCTTTTTCTTCCATGTTTAGTTTTATGTAGTTCCTTTAAAGAAGACAGAGGGCCAAAGCTACCGTGTGTGTGTGTGTGTGTGTGTGTGTGTGTGTGTGTGTGTGTATGCAGTACACACATGTGAAGAGTATACACAGGATACACACTTGACACAATAAATCATATTTTTTACTTGTGTGTATGGATTCAGTTGCAACTACATGTGGAGGTCAGAGAACATTTGCAGGAGTTGGTTCTCTCCTGTTTTGTGGGTTCCAGGTATGAAACTCAGTCATCAGGCTTGACAGCGGAATCCTTTACTGCTGAGTCATCTCTCTGGCTGCCAAAGTCCTATATAACTAACCCTACTCAGAACCCCACTGTGTAGAGCCATCAGTATGGAATCATCTATACAATCAGTAATGTGTGCCCTCTTGTTGTATACTTTTCTTTTGTATATGTAGCATTTCTAAAGTCATTTTTTGTTTCTTTTCCTTTGTAAGATGGTTTCTAAGCCCAGAAAAAAATAAATTTAAATTGTGGCAGAAATAAAGAAGGCTTGCATGGTTTCTAAACTATGTTTCCTTTGACCCCCAGTGATTAGAGACTTCCAAGAGTACGTGGAGCCAGGAGAAGACTTCCCAGCTTCCCCTCAGCGAAGGACCACCGGTGCACAGGAGGACAGAGATGACAGTGTGGTCCTGCCCCTGGGTGCAGACACACTCACACACAACCTGGGCCTACCAGTGCTTGTAGTCTGTACAAAGGTTAGTTTGCTTTCTGACCTTGCAACTGTCTTATTTTGGGGGTGTTAGTTTTTCTAGATGTCTTGTTTTCTTTTGAGACAGGGTCTCATGTCCACAGGCAATCATCTGATTTACTTTGTTCATACCCTGGTCTCTGGATGAGAGAACCACAAGTATGCACTACCATAGTGATGAAGTGTTTGGGGTCTGAAACAGTTTCTTTGAAAGAAAATAGTATTTCATATACATTGTTCATGGTTGAACTTCATCTTCAGAATTTCAGTTAGACCTCGCTATACTGCTAGTTCCTTAGAAATCGTTACAGGTGAAATGATGGCTTATTTATTATTAGTTTGTTATTTTTTATGTGTATGGTGTTTTGCTTGCCTGTCTGTCTGTGCACCATGTGCATCAGTGCTCTCAGAGGCCAGAGCAGTGTCAGGTCTCCCGATACTAGAGTTTTAGATGATCGTGAACCGCCAGGTGGGTGCACCGGGATCTTCTGGAAGAGCAGCCAGAGCTCTTCCCTGCTGCACCATCTTCCAGCCCACAAAGGCTAACCAGGAACTCTGCTTCCTCTAGTGCTGAGATTAAATGTGTGTGTCACCATTATGTGCAACTTAAAATGAATGCTTTTCATTTATACTAGTTATATGCTTTATTATACTAGTTTCTTTACTTTTTTTTTTTTTTTTTATCGTTTTTGGTTTTGTTTTTATTTTTTGAGGCAGGGTTTCTCTGTGTAGTCTCCCCGAATCCCTCTGCCTCCTCAGTGCTGGGATTAAAGGCATTCACCATCACCGCCACCAGCTTATTATACTTTTTATTTTAAAGCTAGAATTTTGTTTCTTGATGTACCTGTGAGCTGTATCTGCATATGTGCCTGCATGCCAGAAGGGGGCGTCAGATCTCAGCACAGATGGTTGTGAGCCACCGTGTGGTTGAGAATTGAACTTAGTACCTCTGAAACAGTAGTAGACAATGCTCTTAACTGTTGAGCTCTCTCTCTCCTTGTACTAAGAGATAAGAATATTTTCAAGCTGGGCAGTGGTGGCGCACGCCTTTAATCCCAGCACTTGGGAAGCAGAAGCAGGTGGATTTCTGAGTTTGAGGCCACCTAATCTACAGAGTGAGTTCCAGTCCAGTCAGGGCTACCCCTGTCTCAAAAAAAAAAAAAAGAGCATTTTCAGATGGATACAGCCCTTTCCCACTCTTGTAGCCCAGAATAGGGCTGAGCCTAGAGCGTTGCGTATGCTAGACAAGCATTTTAGGTAACACTGTGGTCATAGTCCACAGCTGACTTTAAACTCCTTGTATCACCTGTTACATAATAAGTGATATCAACTTGTTATTTGTGTATTTATTAAAAGGTGCTGACAGAATCACTGTTTTCAAAATTCTGATGGCTTACGGACATGGTAGTGCAAACCCGAATACCAGCTCTCAGGAATCAGGAAGCTCATGAGCTCCAGACCAGGCTGTGTTACATAGCCAGACCTTACCTCATACTTATAAAATAAACAGAAATTTCTCTTAGCTTAGTTCTTTTACTGAATATATTTTATAATGGAAAGATACTTTTTTAAGGCCTAACTTACCTGCCAAAGCCCATTTTCTTTCCCCTTGGTACTAAGAAATGTGTTTTTAGTCTACTGTGGAATAGTTGAGGAAGTTTCAGAACAGTAATCGTTCTTTTCCATTCCCCTGAGACACAGAACCTAAAAAAACTAAAGACATGGCTTAAGTTTTACATTTTACAAATTATCAGTAACTAAGGAGTGGAGTGGAAGTTTTTAAACAAGTGAAAACTTGGCATCTGCTTTTCCAGTGATGGGATGCTACCTGAGGTCTTTTCTGTAGAATTTCACATACCTGGGATCTGTGTGCTCTTCCATGGCTCTTTATTGGCAAGTTGTCAGGGTTTTAAAACCATAACTTGGTTTATAAAAAAAACAATTCTGTATTTAAAGGAAAAGCATTAAGTTTAAGGGGACCCAAGTCTTTAACAAATGAGTCATAGATTAATAAAATTTGATGGTGTATGCTTTTAAACCTAGTATGTAGAAGACAGAGGCAAGCTGTGAGTTCAAGGCCAGCCTGGTCTACACAGTGAGTTCTAAATCAACCAGGGCTCCTCAGAGAAACCCTGTCCATGGGGTGGAGGGGAGAGTTAACTGAAGTTACTATCTGGACCTTACATGCCAAAAACAAGTCTCCCTGAATCCCATTCAGTCTTAAAAGGTGGTGGTGGTAGTGGTGGTGATGATCACATTTATTTTGCGTGTGTGTGCGCCTTTCTGTAGTAACCGTGGAAGTCAGAGGACAATTTGAGGGTAGCAGGCCTCTCCCTCCACTCTTTAGGACCTGGGATAGAATGCAGCATGTCAGACTTCCTGGTAGGTGCCAGCCACTTCACCACTTCACCACTGCTGTTCTTTAAACTGATGTAGTTGTCACACTGCCATCCCTTTGAGGACACACTCTCTTGGGGCTCTAATACTTTTTTGTTTCCTTTCCCTACACATTCCTTGCAGTTTTCTAGTGCTTATACACTAAAGCACACCTGATGGTGTCTTAAGGTTTTATGAAATACAGTGCCCACCAAACCCAGCTCAGTTACCCCTTTCTATGGAGTGAGAAGATACTGGGAATTAAACCCAGGAGCTCACACATACTTTACCACTGAGCTATATCCTCAATCCCTTATTGAGGTTAAGAGCTCTAGTAAACTGCCATACCTTACCAAATAGACCCAGTCAGTCAGCAGTACAATGAAGTAAGTGTCTTTAATCATTTGAGATATTGCTCAGTGTTTTATAAAATGGGCAAGCAGATGTTCATGCTTATATAGGAAGATTGTTCTGTAATGTGTATATAACAAATCTGTATATGACATTTGACCCCAGACTAATGTTGCATAGAATAAATAACAGTATAAATGCTTATCTTTTTATATTCTACATCTTCAGTTTGGAAGGGTTGCAGTGAAAATTATGTGGATGTCATCGTGTTTGAACACTGCATCGTCCTTAGTGTGTCTCTACAGCAAGGCAGAGCTGCTTCTACTCACGTAGGGTCCTTTGACAGCCAGCCTCATGCCGTTATGGTGGGGCCAGGTGGAAGGGAGAACTCCACCATGTTCTGTAGAGCTGGCATGGGTTAGGAGGCCACCAGCACTGTCAAGGATGTCTGTTGATATTGCAGGTACTGCTTGTCTGTTGGCATACTGGTGACTTATTATGGTCTGCTGTCAACAGCTGAAGTGTTTGGTTGTTTACATTGTCCTGTTGGACTGCAATGTTTAAATTCAAGCTGTTGTAATGCCATCCAATGACTGCTTTATCTCCACAGTGTGATGCCATTAGTGTATTGGAGAAAGAACATGACTACAGAGATGAACACTTCGATTTTATCCAGTCTCACATCCGCAAGTTCTGTTTACAATGTATCCTTTAACAGAGTGCCCTACTGAGCAAAACAGTTATGATAGACTTACAGAAATTCTGTGAACATGATTCTCCCTCTCCCGTTTGCCAGGTCACTCACGCGTGGTGTTCTGAAGTGTCTTACTAGAATCTTAGGTTTGTTCTGTTCTCTCTCTGTTCTTTTGGAAACATAGGAGATGGAGATGGGGGGTAAATGGGAGAAAACAGATTTATTTAAGTCCAGTTCTGAAGATATTTTCTCTCTCAAATCTTCACTTTGGGAGAAGGACTCAGGGGTACAAAGGGCTTTTATGGGACACACAAGGCATCCAGTGAGAGAATGAGCAAGTAACCCCCAGACTGAGTGGAGGCTGGTTGTTTTCTCTGGAGTTCTGGTGTGTGTGTGTGTTTTCTTTGAAGGCAGACTGTGTAGCTTAGTCTAGCCTAGAACCTCCTGCTTCAGCCTCCAAGGATTGCGGTTCTAGGCTGCACCTCTACACTGAGCTCTGGATAGGACCTTTTCAGAGTGGACATCTGCCTTTTGAAAACCATCTGGGTTAGCATCTACATTTTTTTTAAACAGACACATTGCTGCTTTGAAGTCAGTTCATATGAGCTGAAGAGAAGAGAGGCATTACAGAAGCCTCTTTTTGTTTATAGTAGCACACAAAGGGATGGGTCACTAAACACTTGGGGAGAAGATTGGGAGGAGGGGTACGAGTAATGGCTCTTGCCTGCTCTGTTACAGTGTGAGGGCAAGGATTTAAATAATAATATTAATTTGCCATGTTTAAAGAATCGTGCTTAAGAAAAATGATTATCAGGTTGTGATGGTTTGAATGAACCTGTCCCACAAACTCATGTGTTTGAACTCTTAGTTCCCAGTTGGCCGTACTGCTGTATGAGGGTTAGATGGGGTGGCCATGTTGGAGGACATGTGTCACTCACTGGAGATAGCCTTTTGCAGGGCACAGCCTGTAAGCTAAACACTTAGAGATTGACACAGGAGGCCCCTTTTAAATTACTATTATTTCTTTTTTTGTTGTTGTTGTTTTGTTTTCTCTAGACAGGGTTTCTCTGTGTAGCCCTGGCTGTCCTGGAACTCACTTTGTAGACCAGGCTGGCCTCGAACTCAGAAATCCACCTGCCTCTGCCTCCCGAGTGCTAGGATCAAAGGCTATTAAAGCCCCCACGCCCGGCTATTTCATTTTTCTTTTTTTGTTTTTTGTTTTGTTTTGTTTTGAGACAGGGTTTCCTCTGTGTAGCCCTGGCTGTCCTGGAACTCACTCTGTAGACCAGGTTGGCCTCAAACTCAGAAATCTGCCTGCCTCTGCCTCCCAAGTGCTACCACGCCCGGCTTTATTTCATTTTTCAAGACAGGGTTTCTTGCCGGGCGTGGTGGGACACACCTTTAATCCCAGCACTCGGGAGGCAGAGGTAGGTGGATTTCTGAGTTCGAGGCCAGCCTGGTCTACAAAGTGAGTTCCAGGACAGCTAGGACTATACAGAGAAACCCTGTCTCAAAAACCAAAAAAAAAAAAAAAAAAAAAAAGACAGGGTTTCTTTGTATGACCCTGGCTGTTCTGGAACTTGCTCTGTAGACCAGGCTGGTCTCAAACTCAAAGATCCACCTGTCTCTGCCTCCCATGTGCTGGGACTAAAAGCAGGTGCCACCACTGCTTGGCTGAGAGTCTTTTTTGGATACAGGATCACATGTACCACAGACTAGCCTCAAACTTTGTCTAGCTGAAGTTGACGTTGAACTTGTGATCCTCCTGCTTCTCCTTGCCAAGTGCTGGGTAATTCAGAATTTATTGCTAACTGTATCATCACATTAGATACCGTGGACGCTTCCTCCTAAGCACTATGCCTGTGTATACACATGTTACGCTGAAAATATGGTCTCTGGTGCCTTTATGAATTTCATACTGTTTTCCTTAATGAGATGCTTAGATGGTGCAGCGCTGATTTACACTTCAGTAAAAGAGAACAAGAACATAGACTTAGTTTATAAATACATTGTCCAGAAGCTGTACGGGTTCCCATACAAGATCCCTGCAGTGGTGGTGGAGAAGGACGCAGTGTTTATGTGAGTGTGCTCAAAGTGCAGCTCATCCTGCACTACTGCTACTGAGCAGTAGTCTGCCTTTGCCCTTGAGATGGGACCGGACGCCTGGGTCATGGAGATAGTTTGTTGCTCAGCCGTTACAGTAAATGATGACCAAATACGGAATGTGGGCTTGATTTTACATTCTTTTTGGGGGAAGGGCGGTGCTAGAAGAAAACTTCCCCAGCTAACATACTGGATCTCTGGGGCTGTAGCTCAGTGGCAGAACACCCCACAGCATGCACAGAGCCCTAAGCGCTATCCCTAGTGCTGTGCTCCCTCAGCTCCCAAAACATGATCTGTGGGTTAAATGAAAAAGTGATGGTGTGAATGTCTGATAGTTTTATGTGCATTTCTCTCCAGTCCAGCAGGGTGGGATAATGATAAGAAAATAGGAATATTACATGAAAATTTTCAGACTTTGAAAGTAGAAGATAATTTTGAAGACATCATAACCAAACCTCCTGTCCGAAAGGTAAGTCTTAAAATGGCCTTACTATCTAGACTGAATCTGAGAGGAGGGCAGTCTGTGATGTTCAGGGCACAGGGAGAAGATGGTCTCCATTGCTGTCAGAAGCAAGTGACAGGCGATGGGCCTTGCACATATATCTTTGCAGACACTAGCACTGAGTCCATTTCTAACACACTTTGGAAACCACAGTGTGGCGTGAGTGAGCATGGAGATCCTGAGTAGGTAGAGTGGAGGGAAGCTGTGGACTTCAGAGACTACAGCTTTTCCCAGAGCAAGAAAGCATTACCACAAGAGTTTTCTCCTTTCTACTATTGAGCCTTATTGTAGATATTGACCATAGTCACTGATCACCTGTATTGGCTCATAGCTATCTTAAAACATTCTCATTTTGCTTTAGTCTTGACTAAGGTTTTATAACTGTTAAGGGTTTTTTTTTCCCTTGTTCCGGTCAACCCCACTCCGCTCGACCCCCGCTCGTTCAGGCCAGCCCCACTCGCTCCCAGCCGCCCCTGTATGGCCCCCGCTTGTTCCAGCCGGCCCAGCTTGCTCTAGTCGGCCCCGCTCGCTCCGATCAGCTCCGCTCGCTCCGGCCCCGCTAGCTCCAGCCCCGCTAGCTCCAGCCGGCCCAGCCATCCCCGTTCGGCTCCACTCGCTCCGGACAGCCTGGCTTGCTCCGGTTGGTCTCTCCGGTCCAAGGATTCATTTCTTATTATTCTTCATAAGTACGCTGTAGCTGACTTCAGACGCACCAGAGGAGGGCGTCAGATCTTGTTACAGGTGGTTGTAAACCACCATGTGGTTGCTGGGATTTGAACTTATCACCTTCGGAAAAGCAGTCGGGTGCTCTAACCCGCTGAGCCATCTCACCAGCCCACTGTTAAGGTTCTTATGTGTGTATCATGACTTTGTATTAAGCTATATATACATAACGTTCAGTAGATAAATACAGATATAGCTGTTTCTGAAAGTGACATGAGTATATACGTGTAATACTTCTCAGAGACTTAGCCTAGCATTTTCAGAAAGAATAATCCTGATGTAGTAGATACGGTGAGCCTTGTTGAACTGAAGTGTTTACATTGTAGGCATCTGTCTTCAGTGTGTGGGTTGTCAGTGGTGAGGAAAGCTAGCTCAGTGACAAGTCAGTCAGCATGCTAGTTTGTTTAGATAGCTAGTAAGGAAATACACACTTCAAAAAGAGGAAACCATACAAAAATGTTTCCCTCCCCTTTTACTTGTGTGGGCTTGTGTGTTAGTGTTGTATATGTACAAAGGACAGGAGCACAGTGGCCTATAGAGCTCAGGACAGGGCACTGGATCCTCTGGAGCTGAGTTATAGGGAGTTGTGAGCTACACAACACTGGTGTTGGAAACCAAACTTAGGTCCTTTCCAAGATCCGTGCACATTCTTTTTATTATTATTATTATTATTATTTTATTATTATTATTATTTTTTTTTTTTTGGTTTTTCGAGACAGGGTTTCTCTGTGTAGCCCTGGCTGTCCTGGAACTCACTCTGTAGACCAGGCTGGCCTTGAACTCAGAAATCCGCCTGCCTCTGCCTCCCGAGTGCTGGGATTAAAGGCGTGCGCCACTACGCCCAGCTCCGTGCACATTCTTAACAGCTGAGCCATCTCCGGTCCCCATCCATCACCAGCCAGATTAAGCTTTACTGTGCCCTTTTCTTTCATTTTTTGCACTTAGCACTGTTCAGATACAAAGTGCCAGCTAGGAAGGAGGAGGCTGTGCGTACAGTAATAGGCTGACCTATAGCTGGGCCTGCTGACACCTATAACCCCAGCCCTTTGGAAGCACAGCTGGGAGGCTTGCCACGTGTTTGAGGTCAGACTGATCTACATAATGAGTTCCAAGCCAGCCTGGACTGCAGAGTGAGATCCTATCTTAAAACAGTAACACAAGCTGTAATACATAGGCCATCCATCAAGTGATAGTGAGTTTTCATCTGTGGAAATAAGGTGGACTAAGAAGACTGGGCCCTAGGGCAGCTTTTATAGGTGTGGCCACTCTGAGAGGAAGGGAGAGTGTCAGAGCCGGGCTGCAACTCAGTGGTAATGCTCTTGTAGTGTGTGAGGTTCTGGATTTCACCCCCCATACCAGACACAAAAAGTGACTGTTGTGAAGGGGAAAGATCTGAAAGCGTATGTGCTCCAGTTAAGGAAAGTCCATAGAAGACAGATGCTGACGAGCTGAGAGGTGGGCAGGCGGGGAGGTGAGAGGCTGATAAGACCCTAGAGGCTTTATCAAGGCTGCTGTGAGATGGGCACTGATTGTGGAATTGGAATGAGAGGCTCATAGCCCCTGTAGGGGAAGTGAACGGCTCATCTGTGTGGTGCTTGCCTTTTCTTATGAAGCTGGTAAAAGAACATTTTGTTTTCATTTCAGGGGAACCAGGGACATGTGGCATTCACCCACTGAGATATTCCTGACTCATTTAGAACACTCAATTGCTGGACCCCAAATTGAATAGGCATGGCTGAAAGTCCTGTGGCTCTAGGGTTGTTCAATAGAGTGACCATGAGTAGCTTTCAATATAAAGCTAACAAAATCACACAGTCACAATAGGGTGTCTCTTATGTCTGTAGCGGTGAAGTTCTAGTTCTTGAACTGTCTTTCATATGACGGTCTAAGCCATACCATCAGTGATTGGAGGTGTTAGCAAAATATGTTCAGTGCACTCATGGCATCCATCTTACTTCTTTCAGTTTGTGCATGAGAAGGAGATCATGGCAGAAGATGACCAAGTGTTTCTTATGAAGCTACAGGTAGGACGCTACATTAGAGGTAGTCTTGGTGGAATTCAGTGTGCAAAGATGCTTTCATTTGCCTTCAAGCCCTATGATACTTATATAACTATCATATACTTCCATTTTTATTACATTATGAATCTGTTTGATGTGTTTGAGGTGAGAGTGATACTTGCATGTAAGCCACAGCTCTTGTATTGTCCTCAGGCAATCAGGAGAGATGACAAATGTCTCTAGCCCTTTAACCATCATGCCACAGATGGCTTTTAATTTTTGTTATTTATTTATTTATTTATTTATTTATTTATTTATTTATTTAGGTTTTTCGAGACAGGGTTTCTCTGAGTAGTCCTGGCTGTCCTGGAACTCACTCTGTAGACCAGGCTGGCCTCGAACTTAGAAATCCACCTGCCTCTGCCTCCCAAGTGCTGGGCTTACAGGCGTGCGCCACCACACCCGGCTGCTTTTAATTTTTAAAAAATTAAATCAGTTATATTTTAGATTTAGTTTATGTGTATGACTGTTTAACCGTGTGTGTGCCTGGTTCCCAAAATGGTCAGAAGAGAGCTGTAGGATCTCCTAGAACTGAGTTTGGATGGCTGTGAAGTACCTACCATGTGGGTGCTGGGAATCAAACCCAGGTCCTCTGGACGAGCAAGCAGTGCTCCTGACTGCTGTCTTGAAAAAAAAAAAAAAGTTGTATATATTTTCTTTAAAAAGATAGTAATGTAGACTATGAATGTCTAAACTATATTTTTTTTTCCCAGTCTCTTTTAGCAAAGCAACCTCCAACTGCAGCTGGAAGGCCTGTGGTCAGTATTATATAAACTATAGACATTGACAAAACTATTACTGTTCAATACATGCTGTTGCAGTTCTCTTAATCTCACTCACACACATGCGTGCACACACACACACAGACGGGCATGCTTCAGTATAAACTCCATTCAGTTGGTCTTCTGGAATTGTGAGATGTTTTAGAGAGTCTGTCCTCCTTTTTAGAACACTAAAATCATGTAAAGCTCTCCTCCTCAGTGTTTATTTTATAGCAGTCACTGTACAAGCCGAATGTGTGTGTGTGTGTGTGTGTGTACTTTCACACCCCTCACGTGTGTGTGTGTGTGTGTATACTTTCACACCCTCACGTGTGTGTGTGTGTGTGTGTACTTTCACACCCCTCACGTGTGTGTGTGTGTGTGTGTGTGTGTGTGTGTGTGTGTGTGTGTGTGTGTGTACTTTCACACCCTCACATGTGTGTGTGTGTGTGTACTTTCACACCCTCAGGACAGTCTTAGAAAGAGTGCTGCTGCTGCTGCTGCTGCTGCTGCAGACTAGCGCCATCCTGTTGCTGAGTCATGAGGACTTGGGGGGACATGACCTCCTGAGATCGGACAGCCAGACTAGCTCTGGCTCCCCAGCTTGCGCCCAGGGCTCCCCTCATTACCCAGTGCACCAGCTTTCCCACCAGCACAGTAACTGGTGTCTGAGTGGTCTGGGCCTATGTGTTCTCTAGTGTGAGGGCAGGAGTATCAGCACTCATCAGTGAGTGGGTCACTGTTAGAGTGTTAGAGTGGGGGCGGGGTCAGAGTATTGAATGTTATGAGGGTTTTAAGGTTTAGTATGTTTGCTTTTCCCATGTTTACCTAGGATGCATCACCAAGAGTCCCTGGAGGCTCCCCTCGAACACCAAACAGATGTGTGTCATCCAATGTTGCCAGTGTGTCCCCCATCCCTGCTGGATCCAAAAAAATCGATCCAAACATGAAAGGTAGAGCTCTGTCCTCTGGGGAAATCGGGGCTGCGTATTATAATGAACACACTCGTCTGGAATCCATTTAAATGTTCTCCTTTTCTGCTCATACTCTGTAAGCTTTGGTTTATAGATGGGAGCGCACAGTCAGGCTATAAACAGCACAGCATCTTCTCAGTACACTACAGCTCATGCTGAAAGCTCTCAGCATCTCCTGTGGGAACCACTGAGGAAAGTAACTGTGATAGTCAGGCTAGGTTAGTGAATGGAAAGGTACCTGCCATCAAGCTGAAAACCTGAGTTCAATCCCTAGACCATGGTAGAAGGAGATAACCATTCCTGTAGGTTGTCCTATAACTTACACAAAACACACACACACACACACATACAGAGAGAGAGAAAGAGAGAGAGAGAGAGAGAGAGAGAGAATATGAATGTAAAAGAAATATTATGAAGCTCTTTTAAAGGGGAGAGGTAAATTAGCATCTGATGTAAAATACCTTTGGCCCATGGCTGCCGAGATGGCTCGAGAATAATGGCTGCTTTTCCACAGAACCCTAGTCCAGTTCCTATTGCCCACATGGCAGCTCACAGCTGTCTGTAACTCCAGTTGGAGAGGATCTGCCACCCTCGCATCAGCATGCAAGCAGAGTGCAAGTGCACAGAAGCATAAAGAAATCTCAACAAACAGAAGTACTGGCTGCTCAACCATCTCCAACTCCACTGCAGGGCTTCTGAGGCATTCTACACACACACACAGAAATAAGATAAAAAAAAGTACTCTTGGCCCTTTAAAATCCCACTGTGGGGCTGGTGAGATGGCTTCTGGAGTAAAGTGCTTGTTGCAGGAGCTCAGCAGCCTGAGTGCAGTACCAGACACAGGTGAGAGGAAAGATCCAAGGCACAAAGTAGTGTCTGCTGGTCTCCACACGTGCAGGGTGGTGCCACCTCACTCCCACCCACACACTCACATATGTCATACACATATACCACACTAATAAAGAGAATAGAAAACCATCCTTGTGAATGCGTTGTGTAGGAGTTGATGAAAGTGTGAGTAGCTTACAATAACTTATGGAAAAATGTTCTAAAAGGCTTTTTGTTTGTTTTGTAGCTGGAGCCACCAGCGAAGGGGTCCTGGCGAATTTCTTCAACAGTCTGTTGAGTAAGAAGACTGGCTCTCCTGGAGGCCCCGGGGTTGGTGGCAGTCCTGGAGGAGGGGCTGCAGGTGCAAGCCCCAGTTTGCCACCGTCCGCCAAAAAGTCAGGTAGAGCTGTCTGAACTGGGTGTGCTGTCTGCATGTAGCCTCACCGAGTGTGATGGAGTCACACGTGCTTTAGACTTGAAGTCAGATTTTCCAAGCCGTCCAGTCTCTGGGCCACTAACCTGCCTTCTGTCTGGGGCTACCAGGCTGGGCATTCGTATGTAACTCTCTGAGCAGTGTGTCTTGTTTTCTGTTTCAGAGGCTCCTTCATGTACTAACCTGTACATGGCTCAGTAATACACCAGTATGTGCATAAAAGCCACATTTCATTTGGCTTTTCTGTGGGGTGGGGGGGGTGTGAGACTTTTTTTTTTTTTTTCTTTTTTGATTTCTCTCTGTGCTGTCCTGGCTGTCCTGGACCTAGTTCTGTATTCCAGGCTAGCTTTGAACTCATGGGCATGCACCACTGCCTACCTTATATCTTTTTTCTTTTAATTAGTTACAGCAGTATTTAAGGTTAGAGTTCCTGGGTCATATTCCTTTTGTTTTTCAGACAGGGTTTCTCTGTGTAGCCCTGGCTGTCCTGGAACTCACTTTGTAGACCAGGCTGGCCTCGAACTCAGAAATTCTCTTGCCTCTGCCTCCCAAGTGCTGGGATTAAAGGCATGCACCATACCGCCCGGCCCTGGGTCATATTCTATGTTAAATTTATGTGGGGAGGTCAGAAGACAATGGTTTGATTTCAATTTTTTCTTCTTCTGTGTGGGTCTCACGGATCAAATTAAGGTCATCAGACTTGGTGGCAAGTACCTTTGCCTGCTGAGTTGCCACACTAGCCCCTATATTCAGGGCGTTGGGCCATGTTGCTCCTTGTCAGGTTGGGAGGGCTCTGAGTCTCCTGTCGGTCGCTCTCATATCCCCTCTCCAGGCCCACAGGGCTGCTCCCCCCCCCCCAGGCCCACAGGGCTGCTCCCCCCCCAGGCCCACAGGGTTGCTGTTGGCTGTTGATCGCTCACCGCTGTACGCCCTAAAATAGAAACAAAACCCACACAGGAGGGTCAGTAATGTGTACCCTGCACAGCCCTCAGGGCAAAACAAAGACCTGGTTTTTTTGTTTTTTGTTTTTTATTAAAGATTTATTTATTTTATGTATGTGAGTACACTGTAGCTGTCTTTGAACACATCAGAAGAAGGCATCAGTTTGCATTACAGATCATTGTGAGCCAACCTGTGGTTGCTGGGGATTGAACTCAGGACCTCTGGAAGAGCAGTCAATGCTCTTAACCTATGCATCTTTCCAGCCTCCAAGGACCTGGATTTTTAAGGATGTGTATATAATTTAGTAGGCTCATAAAGTTTTTATTGTTGGGTTTTATTTTTTGTTTTGTTTTGGGGATAGGGCTTTTTTTTTTTTTCAAGACGGGGTTTCTCTGTGTAGCCCTGGCTTTCCTGGAACTCACTTTGTAGACCAGACTGGCCTTGAACTCAGAAATCCTCCTTCCTCTGCCTCCCGAGTGCTGGGGTTAAAGGCGTGTGCCACCATGCCCAGCTGGGATAGGGCCTTAAACTCTGGATGTAGCCAGGGTTAGCTGTGATCTTAATGCCAGCCCACCTCTCTCAGCCTCCCAGGCACCGGGGATTATGAGCATGGGCCGCCCTGCATGGCAGCCTACTCCACCTTGAGCTCAGCAGTTCTCTGCCTTATCCACCATGGGTAGCCTTAGTAGGAGTGTAGTCAGTGAGAGCGTTGGCCAGTGCTCTGGGGAGGACTGTGTCAGTAGGAGTGTACAGTCAGCGAGAGCCTTGGCCAGTGCTCTGGGGAGGACTGTGTCAGTAGGAGTGTACAGTCAGCGAGAGCCTTGGCCAGTGCTCTGGGGAGGACTGTGTCAGTAGGAGTGTACAGTCTGAGCATTGGCCAGTGCTCTGGGGAGGACTGTGTCAGTAGGACATGTAGTCAATGAAAGTGTTGGCCAGTGCTCTGGGGAGGACTATCTAACTTTTGTTCTTTCTTCTTGAAATTCACTGTAGGCCAGAAACCTGTGCTCTCAGATGTTCACGCAGAGCTAGACAGAATCACACGGAAACCTGCTTCCGTTTCTCCTACAACACCTACATCTCCTACGGAAGGAGAAGCCTCCTGAAGATACCAAACAAAGCCATTTGTTCATTCTTCTGGGTAATGGCAGCTTGCCTCTGCCCTTCCCTTCCAAGTTGGAACTATGATGGGGCTGGAAGCTTTTACAGACAGACGAAGTTTATGTTCCTTTTTTTTTTTTTTTTTGTGGCTGCCCATTTTTAAAAGAGGAGCCACATGGAGGACAGACAGTTTTACATTATGTAGAATAACTGAACTGTTTGCATTGCCATTCTGCAAGAGGAAGAAATTTTGATTTTTGAAAAAAAAAAATCTCAAACTGTTTAAGACTGCAGTAGAACTAGGTGATCCTGTTTCCCAGTCTGTATAAGCCAACAGGAACATTTAGGGAAGGGCAGAAAAATACGTAATTTTGGCAGTTGATTGACTCAGAAGTCTAAGACTATTTCAATCATTTTTAAAGATACCATGTTTTTCTGAAGAAGACTGGTCAGTTGTCAGATTACACACACCAACCAACAGCTGTGTAGTGACACTGTAGCTGTGCTGACAAACTCCCACAGTCTCGCACTCCGTGATCCCATACGCCACTATCAAATGGACCAGAACCATTGGCCAAGATGCCCCTTTAATCAAGAAGAAAGCAAGCACACCACCTGAGGGTGAGAGATGCAGAGGTTATGAACACGGAAAGGAGAACCGGCTTTGCAGTTGTCTATACATATATATATATATATATATGTGTGTGTATATATATGGCTCTGCCTTAATATACTCCTTTTTTGTTCATGACTCAACTGTAATCAGTTAATAAAGTATTTATTCTCTGCATTCAGGGTCAAATAACGTGTTGCCTTTTCTTATATTCCAGTTTGACTTGTCAGCAAAGGAGTGGAATTTGCTAGTAATTTAAAATGTTTGACTTAATAGGACTACTAAGCATTCTTTATCAGGCAAGTGAACAGGTGAATTTCACTCGCAAGTTATCCTAATGTGGGAGTTCTCGATTATCCTTTCTCCCACAGCATGGAGAATTACAATTGGTTGGTTTGTTTTGTTGGTTTGTTGAGACAGGACGCCAAATCTCTGGTGCCAACCTTTAATTCACTGGGTAGTTTCCCCACCACCCCTTTGGAGTTTTTCTGCTTTTGTTTGTTTTTGAGATAGTCTCATGTAGCCAAGGCTGGCCTTGTGCTCTTCCTGATCTTTCTGCCTCTATTCCCAGTACTGGGATTATGGATGTGGACCAGTATGCCTGGTGTTCTGGGCTGCTAAAGACTGAACTCAGGGCTTTAAAGGTGCCTGTTAAATAAGCACTCTATCCACTGAGCTGCCTCCCTCCCAGGACAGTTTCTTATAACAACATACCCTATAAATAGAATCTTAAAACAACAACAGCAACAACAAACCCCAAACCCCTCTGCTTTGTGTGTGTTTATGTCTAGGCATGCACATGTCTTGGAACATGTGTGTGTTTAGAGGTCAGAAGACAGCTTGTACAGTTGGTTCTGACCTTCCACCATGTGGGGCATGGGATGAGACTCGGTTGTCAGGGTGGCACCAAGTGCCTTTACCCCATGCGCTGTCTCACTGGCCCTGTAGACTCTTATTTAATGGCTGTAGCTGGGATTTTGTTGTTTTGGTATGATTTTTTTTTATTTGAGAGTATATGTATTTATACAATATATTTAGATCATATCCATTTCTAGTTCCTCTAGACCTCCCCAGCACATCCTTTTCCCAGAATCGTGTCTCTTAAATTTTTTATAGCCCACCAAGTTCAGTTAATGCTGTTTGTATGCAGTGGGTTTGGAGCTATCTACAAGTGGCCACATCCCTCAAAGAAAAATGGTGTATGCCTTCAATCCCAGCACTCAGAAGGCAGAGGCAGGCAGATTTCTGAGTTTGAGGCCAGCCTGGTCTACAGAGTAAGTTCCAGGACAGTCAGGGCTACACAGAGAAGCCCTGTCTCGAAAACAAACAAACAAACAAACAAACAAACAAAAGAAATCAGTAAAAAGATAAATGCTGGGCTGGTGAGATGGCTCAGTGGGTAAGAGCACCCAACTGCTCTTCCGAAGGTGATGAGTTCAAATCCCAGCAACCACATGGTGGCTTACAACCACCCGTAATGAGATATGACGCCCTTCTCTGGTGCGTCTGAAGTCAGCTACAGCGTACTTATGAAGAAAATGAATCCTTGGACTGGAGAGACCAACCGGAGCGAGCGGGGCTGTCCAGTTGGAGCAAGCCGGACAGCCGGAGCGAGCGGGGCAGGAGTGAGCAGGGGCTGAACGGGGACAGCTGGAGCGAGCGGAGCGAGCGGGGGGCCAATCGGAGCTGACTGGAGCGAGCAGGGCCGGCCGGAGCGAGCGGGGCTGTACGGGGGCAGCCGGAGCAAGCGGGGTTGACCGGAACAAGGGGAAAAAAAAAAAGATAAATGCTTGGCTGCATGATAGTGGTGATGAGTACCTTTAATCCCAGCACTCGGGAGGCAGAGGCAGGTAGATCTCTGAGTTTGAGGCCAGCCTGGTCTACACAGTGAGCTCTAGGATAGCCAGGGTTACAGGAAAAAAGCCTGCCCCAAACAACAAATGCTTGTGCTGTTTTTGCCAGTGATGGAGTGTGACATCACAGTCTCTCTTCCTGTTGCCTAGATTGTTTGAGAGTTTCACTCTGTAACTCAGTTTGCAGTCTTAGAACTCACTCTGGCCCAGGCTAGCCTAAGCTGGTCATCTTTCTGCCTCAGCCTTTCCAGTGTTAGGCCTGCAGGTATGAAATGCCATATCTGTCTTGCTTTTATATTGGAAACACTTTGCAAATATTTGAATGTAAAGCCTCTATGCATTATCTTTTCACTAAAACTTTAAATCTGGATTGTGTGTGGTGGCACATAGCTGTAATCCTAGCTCTTGGAAGGCTGAGGCAAGATCTCTGAGTTTGAGGCTAATCTGATCTACACAGCAAGTCCCAGACTAGCTAGGAATAAATGGTAAGATCTTGTTTCAAGCAAAACAAAACAAAAAAAAAGTTCTTTAAAATCTGTTTAGTTTTACAATGCTATTTGACACTTTATAATTTGATGTTACTGCTAAAACTACATAAATACACAAGTGAATAATTTGTTTCTGGCTAGGGAAAACTGTCTCTGTATTTAGGGGAAAAATGAAAAACATTTTATTTACCTAAAAGAAAAAAGACATTAAAGCTGGGCTTGGTGCCTGTTACCTCCACTACTGGGACGACTTAGGTAGAAGACAGGATGTTTAAGGCTGGTCTAGGCCTGTACATCCACTACTGGGACGACTTAGGCAGAAGACAGAGTGTTTAAGGCTGGTCTAGGCCTGTACCTCCACTACTGGGACGACTTAGGTAGAAGACAGGATGTTTAAGGCTGGTCTAGGCCTGTACCTCCACTACTGGGACGACTTAGGTAGAAGACAGAATGTTTAAGGCTGGTCTAGGCCTGTACATCCACTACTGGGACAACTTAGGTAGAAGACAGGATGTTTAAGGCTGGTCTAGGCAATCTAGTGAGACTCATCTTAAATGGAAATGGGCTGGGGGTGTTTGGCTCTGGGAGAACGTGTGGCATATAGATTATATTCAGTTCTGACCTTAGGCAGGAGTCATTGATAAAATTCTGCAATTTTAGCAATATAGGGATTTAAAATTTTATTATAAGTATTATTTTTGAGGCAGGTATATGCATGTCACAGCATGTCTGGAGGCCAGAGGACAATGTTCAGGATTTGGTTCTCTGCCACGGTGGGAGTGGGGGGGTGGGGGGATGGGGGTGAGGGGATCTGGGGATCAAACTCAGGTAGTCAGGTTTGTGTGGCAAATGCCTTTGTGCATAAAGCTATCACATCGGACCTGGAATTTTACTTTAAAACTGGGCTATTTCTGTTTTGGGAGTTTTGATGAGACAAAGTTTCATGTAGCCCAAGACTTTCTTCTTCAACTTGCTGTGTGCAAAGAATGACCTTGAACTCTTGATCCTCCCAAGTGCTGGGTCTACACATGTGCCACCACAGTCTGCTAATTTTGTTATTTTTCAGGAGATTGTTGGTGTGCAAATACAGAAGAGTATATGGTACAATTATATGGTTTGAAATATCACAAAAGGACCACATATAACCAGGACCAAGATAAGAGAGCACTCCCAGCACAGACGTTCCCAATGTCCCCTCAGCCAATGTGTGTGCTTCCTCACACCAATGAGCACACACTTCTGTATCAGTCTCTAGTAGAGAAACACAAGAGAAGTGTCTGAAGAGAGATGGCTCTTACAGAGGACCTGAGTTTGGTTCTCAGCACCCACACTGGGCAGCTAACAATCACCTATAACTCCAGTTTCAGAAACCCGCTGCCCTCTACTGGCCTTTATGGGCACCTGCATGCATATGGTTCACCTGCACACTTATGCATAAATAAAAACTAATCTTAAAAAGAAACACAAGGAAGGTAGCCAGGAACTAACTTTGCCACCCGTGGAAGAGGGCTGGGCAGGATGCAGCAGGAAAAGATGCTGATTTATACTTTTCCTTGTTGGTGCTGCTCCCCGCCCTTTTGCAGCTGGGGCTATTTTAGGGTTTCTATTGCTGTAAAGAAACACTATGACCAAGGCTACTGTCTTAGTCAGGGGTTTCTATTCCTGCACAAACATCATGACCAAGAAGCAAGTTGGGGAGGAAAGGGTTTATTTGGCTTACACTTCCATACTGCTGTTCATCACCAAGGAAGTCAGGACTGGAACTCAAGCAGGTCAGAAGGCAGGAGCTGATGCAGAAGCAGCCATGGAGGGATGTTCCTTACTGGCTTGCTT